>JAEQML010077420.1:0-12895 GCA_016904865.1 Pissodes strobi | reverse complement strand
AAGAGCTTCAAACATCATTTCAAAAGAATAGTGGGTTCATATACGCTATTTCTGTTCGATCTGCAAACTTTAGTTGCGCGTATCGAAGCAGTGCTAAATTCCCGTCCTCTCTGTCCCTTAAGCTCTGATCCTGATGATTTTTCTTCCCTAACACCCGCACATTTCCTCATCGGAAGATCAGCAATGGCAACAGCAGAACCTTCAGTGATGCACTTACCTGACAATCGACTTTCCCAATACCAATTGGTGCAAAATGTTCAGGAGCAGTTTTGGAACCGCTGGCATCGTGAATATATAAATGAATTACAGCAAAGGCCAAAATGGAAAACTAACAATGGTAACCTCCACCTGGGGCAGCTAGTTTTGGTTAAGGATAACAATCTACCACCCATGAAATGGCGTTTGGGACGCATTTTGAATCTCGTCAGCGGCAACGACAACGTAAATAGAGTGGCTTCAATCAAGACCATGGACGGAACCATCACCAGGGCCGTCGTTAGACTCTGTCCACTCCCATGTTGAAAGTACAATCTTTCAAGGCAGGGGGCATGTTGCGGCTTACACCTCTACCCACCATCATAGTCGATGAAGGCGTTCCAGCAACAGCGGGATTCGGCAAGACTCTCGCTCTCTCTCTCTAGCAAGCGACAGAAGCGAAGCGACCGAAGCATACTGCTGATTTTATTTTGTTAGTAACAAGTTAATATATGTTAAATTAAAATAAAATAAGTGCATCATTCATAGTAGAAACAGTCCACTACACGTTACAGGGCTATTGCTCAATATGCACCTATAAGCTAGACATATGAATTTTATAGTAGATATGTTCTATATTCTTGTGGAGGATTCATATTTGTGCGACAAATTTTTTACCTGTATTCCATTTGGGTTATATTCAAGATCTCTAAATAGGGCCTCTTCGACCCCCGGCCGGCCCCAGGGTATAAATTGCACAAGTGCCAATTTAGTGACCCTAAATTGATACTTGTGCAATTTACACCCTGAGGCCAGGGCGGTTACTCAAAGGCTTTTCCGCGGCTAAATGGTTGGCTAGCCGACCCTTAGCCACATGCCCTACCTACGCGCCGAGCCGGCAGCCCTTGACGGGCCGAATACGGCAGTTCGTCAAACCACTTTCGCCCCGTTGTCGGACCAGCCAGTCCGTGTTTGTTTTTTGTTTTTTTTTTTGTTGAGGTGTAAAAATGCTCTCTTATGCACACCCTCGGTTGAGGATAGGGTGGACCTCTCCTCTCTGGGCATACCCACTAAAACTTCACCATCTTCCATTGATGCTAGTGACTCTTGTCACTAATGTCACTCTTACATCATCCTTCATTGGCGTGTTGGCTTCCTGTTGTTCCTGATGATTCTAGGCAGGATGTTGTGTTTGTGATATGATGTTTTGGAGTGTGTGTTAGCGGGTTAGTTATTTTTGGGGCTTTTCTGTAGTATTTAGCTACAGTTTTTTTTAGGTTAGTAAGTGTTAGTATTATTTTTGGTGGTTTATTATTTTCATGATTTTTATATAATTTTTATGTGTTTTTTGTGTGTTTATTGTGGCCCTCTTACGGTGGTTCTCGTAGGCTTTTGAGCCTTGCTCTTCTTGGCCGGTCTTCCCCGTCAAAAAGTGATGTTGTTAGTGGATTTGTGTGATTGTGTACTTGTTCCAAGAATCAAACATGTCTGTTCGTGAATTGTTTCGACTTTTAGGTCGGCGTGTATGTTAGTGTTGCGAATGTTCCATGGTGCATTTGTGATTTGTCTTAGTGTTTTATTTTGGAAAACTTGTAGTTTTTTCGTGTTTGTTTTGCTTATGTGTAAGTATGCAATAGCTCCGTAGAGGACTTTGGGCTTGATAACTTGGTTGTAGTGTAGTAATTTGTTTTTGATTGACATTGAACTATTTCTGTTAATTAAAGGATAGAAGGCTTGCTTTGCTGCAATGCCTATGTTAATTTTGTTTTGAATGTGTTGATGAAAGTTTGCTGTCTAGGGTTATCCCTAGATATTTGAGAGTTTTGTTCCACCTTATCTCGGTGTTTCCTAGGTTTAAATTTGCAGGTAATTCACGTTTATTGCTAATGAGCATTGACTGTGTTTTATCGTTATTAATTTTGATGTTCCAAGTTTCTGCCCAGTCGTCTATGGAATTTAGGTGTTGTTGTACATGTATTTTGAGTCTTGCTGTGTTTTTGAGTGTCGAATATATGCAGATGTCATCTGCATATATTGAGAGTTGTGCGTGTGGGTGTCTGGGTATATCCGCTGTGAATAGCGAGTATAGTGTTGGGGATAGCGGGGAGCCCTGGAGGACTCCCGCTTCCATGTGTCTTGTGGTTGCTAGTTCAGAGTTTATTTGGGTGACGAATGTTCTTTGTTTTAAGAAAGAAGCAATGAGTTGTGTTATGGGTAGTGGCAGGTTATGTTGTGTGTATAGTTTGTGAATCAGACCCTCATGCCACACTTTGTCGAAGGCTTTTTCGATGTCGAGCGCTACAACTGCAGTTGATGCCCGCCTTTGCAGTCCTCTAGTCGCATCCTCAACCAGCCTGGCAAGCTGGAGCTCCGTGCTGTGTTTTTTTCTAAACCCAAATTGTTCATTTGGGATTAGATTGTGTACTGTTATGTGAGTGTTCAATCTGTTTAGTATGAGGCGTTCTGTTAGCTTGCTCAAGGTAGAGAGCAAGCTAATAGGTCGCCAGTGTTGTGGGAATGTTAGATTCTTGTTTGGTTTTGGGATGAGGACTAATTTTGCTTTTTTCCAGGATGCTGGAAAGTGTTTCAGTTGTAGTGTTTTGTTTATTATGTATTGTTACGTCTGGTAGGTTTTTGAGTGCTTTGTTTTGTATGTTGTCTAGTCCTGGAGCCTTTTTTGGTTTTAATTGCGCAACTTCGTCGGTGTTTGTTTGTTGTGTTTCGTCTTATGGGTGTTCGTTAATTTCGGTCATGATTGCTCTGTATGATCTCTCTATGGCCGTTTCGTGTTCAATATCCTGCGCTCCATCTCCCAAGGTGAATTGAGACTCCAGCGAATCTGCGAAGGCCTCGGCCTTCGCTTCGCTAGAGTACGCCCAACCCCTCAAGCCGTGGATCGCCGGATATATCATCTTGCTTTTATGCTGCATAGTTTTAGCAATCCTCCATAGAGAGTTGTTTTGTATGTTTAGTGTTGTTAGGTATTCCGTCCATTTGTTGTTTTTGTGGTTTTTTATGTCTGTTTTTATTGTGTTTGTTAGTCTGTTTCCTTGGCTCTTGAGGTCTGCGTTTCCTGTTAGTTTGGCTCGTCTTTTTAGTCTGTTTCTTAGTCTTATATTTTGTTTTATGTTTTCTGGTAGTGTATATGGGTTATTTTGTCTTGTGTGTACTGTTTTCTTGGCTGTGTGTATTTATTGCTGTTTGTAACTCTACGGTGAAGCCTACAACTTGGTTGTCCAGCTCCGCCTTAGAGTTTATGTGTGGAATTGATTGTATGTCATATGTTAAGTGTTTTTTGAAAATGTTCCAGCGAATAATGTTGCGTGTTTGCTCATGCGTTTTCGTGTATGTTGTTTATTGTAATGCCAATCGGAGAATGATCTGAGGCAGATAGATCCTCCAGATTGTCTATCACAACGTTGTGTGGAATGTTTTGTGTAATGGCAATGTCTAGTATGTCGTCTGATTCACCACGAAAGTGTGTTGGTTCTGTGGGAGCGAGTACAGTGTAATGTAATGTTTCTGCGGTCCTGAGTAATATAGTATCATTCGGATTCGTGGTTCTACATCCCCAGGTCCTGTGTTTTGCGTTGAAGTCCCCGGCCACTAAAACCGGGTATGTGTAATCGAGTAGTTTTTCCATTTCTGCGTGTGTTAGTTTATTTCGAGGTGGCCTGTATACCGAGTGTACCACAATATCGCCGTCAGTTAGACTGACTTTGATACTGGTTACCTCTAATATCTCCGATTGTGGTGAGCGTATAGTGTCATGTGTGATGCTGTTTTTTATAAAAATGGCCGTACCACCTCCCACGCGGTCCGGTCTATCATTTTTATAAATTGTATAGTTTTGTACGTGTAAATGCGTGTGTGGACGTAGGTAAGTTTCTTGGACTAGCGCTATGTCTATGTTATTCTCAATCAGATATTTCGCAAACTCGTATCTCTTGGGATAGAGGGAGTTCGCATTCCAACTGATTAAGAATAGGTGAGTAGGTGTATTAGCCATTGAGATTAGCGAATAATCTCAATGTTGAGTTGTTCTGGATTAGTATGGTTATCGTGTTTATTTTTGCTGTTATCTCCTCCTCGGACATAGTCAGCAGTGCAAAGATGTTGTTTTGTGTGTTTGTGTTTTTAGCGTTAGTGTCATTTTTAGTGTTTTTGTTAGTGCTTGAGTTTTGTGTGGTGTTTTGGGTGATTGGTTTTGCCACTTGGGCGTAACTGATGTTCGTGTTCACTGGTCGTGTTTGTGTGATGGGTCGTTTTAGTTTATTGTTGGGGTTTTTCGGGCAAGTTGAGTAGCTTGCCGGGTATTCCCCTCCACAGTTGCAACACTTTGGCGGGGTATTCATGGGCTTTTTCCCATGTCCCTGTAGTGATGGTTGCCAGCGCATTTATGGCATACTGGGACTGCGTGGCAATTCGTAACTGAGTGGCCAAACTGTTGGCACCTGTGGCACTGATTGTGCACACGGTGCTTGCTGCCTCTCTGAACCTCGACTACTACTGGCATGTAGTTGATCCGGGTTTCATTGAGGATGTTGCTGTCTGTTTGCGGGACTAGAACTTTTAACATCTCTGTTGAGATGTTTCTCCTTGATCCGGTTTTGAGCCAGAACATTTCTTGGGGGAGTAGCCCTTGGCGGTGAGGTCGTTCTTAATGTCCGACAATGGGATGAGACCGTCTAGTCCCTTGATTGCTATGTTTAGCTTCCTATCTTCCGGTAGGAAATATGAATGATATGGATACTTTTTATTTGAAAGGTAGGTGGTGATTCTTCTGTGATCAATTAAGGTGGCAGGGGTAATTTGGATCCCCGTTTTTATTGGGTTGACTAAATTGAGCATGGACTGAAAATGATTGACCAAATGCTATGGCAGTAAGATTTTACCCATTATATTTACGTCACTTCTTCGTTCTGTATACAACGTTACTTATTTTATCTATTGTATCTATTTTGATGTGTTAAGACACTTTTCAATCGGATAAATTGGATGATTGGCTTCGCAGGATTTTGGAGGAATGAATCCACAAAATATTTGGGTTAGTACATGGTCTTTCATCGAAATGGCTGGAATTCCGGAAGCGCGGGAACTTTTGGAGGGTGTTTGGTATTTTGAGTATTGACATTTTTAGTGTACAAAATTTGACTAGCAATTCCCTCTTCGTATATATCGTGCTTACCAAAATGTACGCACTAAATGGGATTTAACAGTTAAAATATTTGTTTTAATGGCAGTGTGATCTGTGAGTTTGTCTAGTGCAATTTTTGATTTTGACTTATTGTTCTTAATTATGTTAAAGCTTTATTTGAGTGCCCCAGTATATTAAAGGAATCGCATGCTGATCTTAGAAAATTGTATGATTTATTTAATAAAAAATCTAAGGTCACTACAAAGTCTAGGTCAAGACACGGACACCTGGAATACTCGGATTGTATATTTGTTAACAAGTAAGTTTGATTTGGTTGCTCGTAGAGAATGGCAGTCTAACCCTATAAAGGTAGGGGAGGTACCTAAACTAAATGACGTGAATGCCTTTTTAAAATCTAAATGTGAGCTATTAGAGAAGTGAAACGACAAAAAGGGACTCATGTATAAAACCTGACGGTAAAGGTAAGCCAATAAATGGTTTTCACGCGTTGCCTACCGACAAGTGGTTTGCTTGCTGCTGTTGCAAAAGGAATCGTGGTATTTATAAGTGCTTCGCGTTGAAAAATTTTACTATGAAAGCTAGAATCGCGGTGGTAAATAAATTAAAACTTTGTACAAACTGTTTCAATCCTTATCATTTAAAAAATCGACCAAATATGTTATCTTGTCGCATTTATGCAGGAAAACATAATTCTCTTCTAAATCTAGACAACAATGTGTTCGAGGGTAATCATACTAGGCCTTCACCAGATCTAGCCAAACGTGAGTTTGTTATCACAAAAAACCTCAACTTCGGGTCATGCTTGGAGCGATTCAGCGACCGACGTGGTCGGTTTTAGCCACTGCAAATATCAAGGTCATTGATGATGGATTCACGTTGTTAGAGAGCTACTGGATCCTGGGTCGCAGAGTAACTTTATTTCGGAAGGCTTAGTAAATAAGCTTGGTTTACAAAGGTTTTCAGTTAATCTTCATATAATGGACATCGACCACTACGAATTCAAGGGTGAATGCGAAAATAATGTCAAATAGTAACCATTACAGTGAAGTTATTTCTTTTTAGTCATAACAAAAATAACACAATGAGTTCCGAAAGTGTTATTTGATGCTTACTTCTCGTTGGCGAGTCTTTTAATATTCGAGGTGATATCGATATTTTATTAGGCGTTGATGTATGTTATAGAATATTACTTATGAAACAAATTCCTGCTTCAGGAATGCCTACCCTACAAACAACGATATTGGGTTGGATTCTCGGGGGTTATTCTGATTCGTCCTCTATTAGCTCAAATAATAATGTGGTAACATGTCTTTCATTAGATCAGACGATTGATAACAAACTTACACGTTTTTGGGAATTAGAGGAATGTTATAGTGAACAACCTGTTTTGTCAAAGTCTGAATAATTTTGCGATGAGCATTTTGTACAAAATTACTCTGGCCATTTTGTACAAAATTCTTGTGGACGATTTGTGGTAAAATTCCCTTTTAAGGAGAACGTCGTTAATTTAGGTCTGTCTAAGAAAATGGCACTGATGAAAACGAAGGCTTAAAAAATAATATGTTGAATTTCTTGAGGAATACAAAGATATGGGTAACATGACAAAGGTTGAGGGTTTCTCTGTTGATCTTACTGATAGTAAACCATGTTACTACTTGCTACATTATCCTGTGATTAAGGAATCTAGTCTGACGAGAAAGGTACCAGTCGTTTTTGATGCGTCGTCTAAGAGTGACACTGGTTTGTCCTTGAACGACGTACAGCATGTTGGACTTACTATTCAAAGGGCCCTTCTCTCTATACTTTTGCGTTTCAGGATTTACCCATATGTCCGCAATGCAGACGTATCCAAGATATACAGACAGGTCCTTATAGACCCTAGCGAACGTTGCTTTCAAAGAATTTTATGCAAATCCCCGGATGATCCTCAAGCAGAGATTCAATGTTACGCATTAAATATTTTAACATACTGTTGTGCGACATCGCCATTTTTGGCAGTAAGATCATTAAATCAACTAGCTTTTGATTTTCAGGCTAAATATCCTGAAGTTAGTGAAGCCACATTAAATTGTTTCTATTTAGATGACGTGTGGACAGGTGTATTTTCTAGTTATGTTGTTACAATTTCAAAGGGAAATATCGGCCATTTTAGCTAGTGGGGGCTTCCAACTTAGAAAATGGCTGTCTAATAAATCCGAACTCATTATTCAATAAAACATTTGAATTTTAATAACAAAGTTTCCAAGAGGACGGTTCTCTCAGTTACAAGTCAGATATTTGACCCTTTAAGATTGTTGTCGTGGTTGTTGTCAAACTCATTTTGCAACTTCTCTGGCAAGAACACTTGATGATGATGATGATGATGCTAGACCCTCTTTACAGAGGGTTGAATGGCGCTGCTACGAGGCAATTTGCCAGCGCACCCTTCGCCCGGCGCTTAGGGAGAGGTAGAGCTACCCTTCTACATCCGTTACACGTTAGTCCAGTTTGAAGGGCCTTGTATTCGGTGGGAAAGACCAGAAAGACGGGCCTGTGCCCCTGGTGATTCCCGAGCTTTATACAACTATAAGCTAATGAAATGCACAACTGAGTTCCTATGCAAGGAGGCTTCGCACACTGTAGGTATAACCACTTTCTGTCAGAGACTTCAAATCCCCGTAGGAAACACCCCCGACCGCCCACAGGCCACGCTACCACGCACGGAAATTCCCTGAAGTCCTAGTAGGAATCACCCCACACTACACGACCCACCCCTTACACTGTCCAGCCGGCACGACTTTCCAGACACCCCCCGAAGGATTGGAACACGTTATCTAAGCAAACAGCTTCCACTTCCCGTGCCGAATTCTGTAATCCGTTTCCAAGGTGTTCGTCCTTCGACGGCTGGACCGGAAGTGCAAGAACACTTATCCTATTCTATTCTTATCTCCACAATAAATTGTTAGAATTCTGCAAGGAACTCCAGGTCTTCAATCGAGTCAGCATTCCTCGACATGTTTTGTAACATTCCGATTTGGCCAGTGTAAAATATTTTTGCATTTCATTTTATATGCTGCATTTAGTAAAAAAATGCTGTATTTTGCGGTAAGAATTTTTGAAAAGAGGTCAATACTCTTCGGTTAATTGTTTCTAAATTTATTGATTCGATTTGCTGTCAATAAGCTTAAGGTTGCGCATTTATTAATGTAAATTACTTTTATTCTAAATATAGGTTAACGATATATTTGTATTAGCTTTTATAACCCTATTGTAGCCTTGAGTAGCTGTTTTGATCATCCCTTTCTATTATGTAGCCCTCAGCCACTTTGTGACTATATTTATTTTAACTGATAAGCGAACCACAGATCGCTTAGGTTTGACCAAATCACTAAAATAGGATATTATGTTATTAGTATAACTTTGCTTAATTTATATTACATTACCGTAGAACGGCCAGCAAACCGTTCTCTATTTTTAAGAATTGTGTAAATGAAACCTGCTTTTAATAAGCTTCATTAGATCCGTCAAATTCATATTTTATTTTCGGTTTAAATATTTCATAACTTTTGAGAACTTCTGATAAAACTTTTTGGGACTACTGGCTCTGGCTGGTTTCAGATATTTATATTTATCTTTCCACGCGGCTTGCTGCAATGTTGGCAATATTCGGTTGGTACTGTTGGAAGCACTGGGTAGTAGGGATCTGCTATTTCCCATAATTGCTGCTGTCGATTTAGATTTTTAAAAGTTTATCATTTCGTTTGGGACCATTTTCTAGTATTTCTTGAACAATTTTCTTTTGCTTGTGAAGCACGCGGAAGCCACGATGCTAATGACCTTTTCCGTTATATCCAGAAGCTTTCGAGCACATCTTACCAAAACCGAGACCGTCGGCTCTCTAGCCACCCTCCGTCCAAAAGCGAGGTAATTATTGCTACAGTTTTTTTTTGTATAATTTAACGATTTAATTGCTTTATCTGCGTTAACCTTTTTTTGTACATTGTCCACGATTTGCATTGCATTCTATGTGTTATCTTATCTATTCCATTTTATCATATCTGAATTTTTATTTTAATGTGACTTTGGTTCTGATCATATGGGAAAGTTTATATTTTCTTGTGGGGGTGATTCATGCCTATCTGTTTTTTTTTATATTTAAGTTGTTAGTACCTTCTGTATTTGTTTTATTTGCTGATGGTCATTGTAAGTCCATTGATTTGTATAAAGAAAATATATTTATGCAAGGGGGGTTTTTTCCTTAGAATAAGGGGCTTCGTCTAATGCGTATTGGGTTATTGCAAGGTTCTATCTCCGGGCCAATCTTATCTCTGGGCCAAACCGGTTTACACCACAGCCAATTTTATCACCGAGTCCTCTGCTAGTTCTACCCTCGGGGCCAGTGCCATAGCAGTACCTACAGGTGCCCGGCGTCTTCACCAGAGGTACTTCTTACCTACACTAGTGAGTGTGGCGAATCTGATTTAACGGGGTATCCTACAGAAGCATTTATCTTTATTATTATTTCTTTTTCTTTGTGATTAATTAATGAATTCTGCAGTATAGATTGTGCCTAAAGCCAAGTTTCATTATTCATTTATTTTTCTTACCTATTGATATAATCGCTCTTAATTTTCCTTTTTTTTTTAATATAAGACAGTTTTCAATAATTTTATTCTTTTTTTATTCATTTATCGGGTCAATTGATTTAATTATTGTGGCCATTTATCGCTACCTACTATTATTGCTACATTTATAATTAGTGCAGCTACTAGCGCACATATATGTAATATGTAATACGCTTAGGTAAAATCAAAGTGATCACTTCGGATTGCAGTGTTTAGAGCGTTTAGGTATAAGGCATACAGTATTACCGAGTGTTAACAACAGAATTGGACTCCGTACAATCACCATATTGTACCACTATTATTAATTACTTTAATAAGCATTTGATATTCCTTTGCGTTTAAATTACCAACAGTTTTACTGTAGTATTGTTGCTGTGTTTTAAAAAAATACTTAGTAGGAAATAGATTGTTCCTTAAATTATAGATTGTGATTCTGGTTAAGTTAGGGATTGAGTTTATTTGTTTGATAAGCGTGCCTAATAACCCCGTACAACACCAGCGGAACTTTTTCAGTTTAGTTGAGAAAAACTGATGGCGCTCTACGACTCCACTACTGGAGCCGGGCTTTGTAAACACGACTCTCCGGTGCTACGTTTGTTTTTAATTAAAAATCTTTACTTTTAACTTCAATAAGAAAAACGTGTTGCAGTTTTAAGTGATAATTGGGCCTTTGTACACATCCATGGTTTTTCAGACGCTTCAGAGAGGGCCTATGGCGGATGTGTTTATATAGTCAGTTTAATAAGTTCTGGAGAATATATTTCTTCTAGACTTCTTTTATCCAAATATCGTGTAGCTCCTATAAAAAAATGGTCAGTTTACCACGCCTGGAACTATGCACCTGCAAGCTCGTTGAAAGGGTAAATCAATCTATAAAGATAAAACCAGACAGGATTTTTTTATTGGACAAAATCAACAACTACTCTTTGTTGGATTAAGGGATGCCCAAGTCGATGGAAAACCTTTGAAGCAAACAGGGTTTCATGTTAAATCAGACGAGAATCCAGCTGATATCTAGAGGCATTTCTACCGAATCGTTGCACCATTTTAATTTATGGTGGGAGGGTCCCACCAGACTCTTTTCTAACTTTGATGTCGATGATCGATGGGTAACTGAGGTGTCTCAAGACTTACCTGAACAAAGGGCAATAAACCATTCCGCATGCGTTCGATAAGTCCCTGAATTTGACTTTAACAAATATTCATCTATAATAAAATTGAAAAGTTATGGCATATTGTGTGAGATTTATTCAACGACTAAGGAATCAAAAAAAAAATCCGTTGGACCTTTGAACTCTGTAGAACTTAATGGGTCTTTCCACAAATTGGTTAAAATATCTCAAATTCAATAATTTCCGAAAGATTACAATCTATTAAATAACAAACCATTGAGTAATTCATGTTATGCTTAAAACCGTATGGTAACAAAATGGGTTTAATAAGAGTTGGTGGTAGGCTTCAGAATGCAAATTTACCCAATGAGCAGAAACATCCTGCTTTATTACATAGTAAGCATCCTTTAACCATACTAATTATGAAACATTTACATGTAAAGCTCTTGCATTGCGGGTCTCAGCAACTTTTATATGCGACTCGCGAAAGATTTTGGCCTGTCAGGGAGTAGATAGCTAGGACCATAGTAAAGGATTGCGTTATTTGTTTTAAATCAGATCCAACTATCGTTAGTTATTCGATGGGTAATCTTCACGACTACAGTGTCTCTAGTTATCAACCAGTTTTTTTCTCACACTGGTGTTGACTACGCGGGTCCTATTTCTCTTAGATATAGAAAAACCAGAAATCCTAAAATCTTAAAGGAGTATATAATATGTATTTTTTGAACACTAAATGTGATAATTTAGAGGTAGTCAGTGATTTGACGAGTCAAGCCTTTCTTGCGGTTCTTAAAGGGTTTGTTGCTAGAAGAGGCAAGTCCACTTTTACTTTGATAACGGGAATTTTGTGGAAGCTAACTCATTCATCGGGACATTTTTACGTTCCAACTTTGATGAGATATCTTCAGAATTATTAGCCGAAGGAATTTCCTGGCATTTCACGCCACCTCGAGCTCCAAATTTTGGGGGTTTATGGGAAGCTGGCGTTAAAAGTATTAAATTTCACCTTAAACGTGTTGTCGGTGGCGCTAGCCTTACTTACGAGGATCTTAGCACCGTTATAACTCAAATAGAAGGAGTGCTCAACTCTCGATCGTTATCTCCGTTGTCATCGGACCCGCAAGATACGATCCCTCTTTCTCCAGTTCATTTTCTGATTCGGAAATCACTCACATCTGTTCCTGAAGAAGATTATACCAATGTTGCCAAAACCCGTTTTCGCAAATTTCAGCATTTACAGCACATGGTTCAGCAGTTCTGGAAAAGGTGGAACCAGGAGTACATCTCCGAATTACAGCTGCGAATAAAGTGGAGGAAGGTGTTTTCAAATTTGCTAAAGATTGACAGTTTAGTAATTATTAAAGAGATGACAATGTACCGATCTGCAAATGGAAGGTTGGGCGTGTGATTGAACTGCATACTAGCTCAGACAATATTTCACGCGTTGTTACAGTCCAGTGTAGTGATCGTTCGATTTGCAAACGTGCGGTAACGAAATTGTGCTATTGCCCATAGAAGCAAGTTGTTAAACATTAAAATTAGACTTTATTGAGTTGGATATTATTAGTTGAAATAAATATTTCAAAGTGGGCGGTATATTCGGTGATAAACTCAACCACATGATATCGCCGCGCGACATCCTACAATGAAAGAGGATATGTTCCGAGTGGGTGGCAGTTTTGTTGTTGTTCGAATTAAGACATTTTGTCAGATAGACAGATTTTCTTATTTTTCCAAATTATAACTTTTTTACGTTAATAGAGTTCGATTTCGTGTTAAAGAAGTGTATTATTCAAGGAGAATCTATATACGGTTCATTTGGT
>JAEQML010077419.1:0-12896 GCA_016904865.1 Pissodes strobi | reverse complement strand
ATAAAAGTATGGTGTTTCTTGGTCTATAATATATGATATACGAAAGAAAGTTCTTTTTCGAAAGACCAGAACATTGATACGTGAGTTTGATTTTCATTTAGGTCCGGGAAAGCACCACCTGTGACCGGTTTCGACTTTCACTAGTCTCGTCAGACAGGCTAGTGGGTTTCTTCATTCGACACCGAGTCTATTTTTTGCTTTAAATTCAAGCTGGAGAGGGCTATAAGAAATTTTACACTCTTTGCAAGGAAGCGTAGGCTAAGATAAATCCTTTGAGCTATAAAGGGTCAGTTAAGCATCTCGGGGTCATACTGGACTTTAAGTTGATCTAGGAAAAGCAAGTTAGTAGCTGCATTAAGAAGGGTTATAATGCTCTATTGGCTTCTAAAAGAAAGGAGCTTTTGGAATTACGTGGGGATCCTTCTCTGTATCCATACTGCTCTACTTCACCCCGTTATCACCTATGGGGCCGGTACACAAACGGCCATCTCTAGGGGTAAGTTTGACAGAGTTCAGAGACTGGCTTACGTGGAGACTACAGGTGCTATGAAAACGGCCCAGTTTTTACAGACTGACTGGTTTGCCGCCCCTCCACCTATTCCTAGAGTATGAGCAATTGAGGTCCGTATACAGGCTGAAAGGCTTCGATCACCTAAGAAAAAATAATAGGCGGAGAGGGCACATCACGATCTGGGGGGCGGAGGGGGCAGTTGAAGAAAATCTGAAAGTTTTACTGACGTCGGCCAAACATACTGCCCACCTTTAGACCAAGGAGACCCCTCAGATTTCACATACCCCATAGGGATGCATGGTTGGGAGCGGATCGAAGATTAGATTTGGTTAATGGGATGATTAGCTATTAAGGGCAATTTTCACCTCATTCGTCAAAATTTAGGATTAAACGTTGATTTTAGTACAAGCTTAAGACAAGTAGTGAAAATCTATCTCCAATTACCATTTCTTTAATTCGCGTTTAACAGGGAGGGCATATTATAATATTGCTGAGTTTTATGCTCAATGACTATATCTTATGCAATCTAAATGTGTTTGTATTTCAGTGTAGTGTTTTTTACTACCCTCCCAGCAAACAATACGACATTGTCTTGAAGAAAAACCAAAAAACAGCGAACAAGCCCAGTTCAATGAGGACCTATGTAAGGCATTCATTGGAGCCAATATAGACAGACGACTCCAAAACGGATAGTGGTAATGAAGCCGGACTCCATGGTGTGCATCAGCAAAGTTGCTCTTTTGAGTCTTGAGTTTGATGAAGTTAATTATGCGCTAGTCCGAATATAGGGATTTTTAGACCTTGCATAATAGGGTCGGTCATGTTTGGGGTTCGGGACACTCCGATGTCTCGGGGGATGAAGAGGCTGATCGTCTGGCACGACAGGGTTCCGCAATACTCCCAGTGGGATCTGATCCTATAATAGGTGTGTCCTGAAGAATGCGATGAATGTGCGGGCCAAGGATCTATGCCGGACAAGGAATGAGGCAGGTTGGGCTATTCTTGGGTGATCCAGCGTTTTGTGCGGTACGGGCTTTTCTAGCTCAGCAGATAGAGGAAATGAGGCTTGTGCAGGACTTCTCACAGATTACTGCCGCTTGAACACGCATTTTCACCTGCTGCGGATCGTAGATCCGGAATGCAGGTGGTGCTTGGAGCACCAGGAATCTTCTTGCCGATTGTCTAGCGTTGGATAGGATAAGAAAGATACACTTCGAATGCAGTATACTGAACATAAAAAAAATCCGGCCGAAAAAGCTGTGTGCGTCCGCTAAGGAAGCCGGGCTACCGGGCTGAATTTGTATATGGGTACACAATGCTCCCAGTCTGGTTGTCTGCGTACTTAAACAGGTACGCGTGCTGGGCCATTGGGAGGGCCTGGCAACTGGGCGGACGGAATGAAGACGAATTGTAAACAGTTATAGCGCAGATCCAAATAGCCGACACCAAACTCCGCCATTTGGTTTACTCTTTTTACTTTTCAAAACACTTGAAATGGTGAGAGTCATTCGCCAATCATCTTGGTGATATGGCACGTTATTAACCCATTTTTTCCAGTTGTGACATTCCATTTTGGTCAGTAACTATAAGGGAATTTCTAGTACGCCCCTGGTACTATTCCTGCTTCCGTTCGAATTACGAAATCTCTTCCCGATATTAAATTCGATTTTATATCTTTCTCGCGTGACCGTAAGGAATCCGTTTTATTGGTGCGTCGAGAAACGCCGCAATGAAATTTTCTGCGTGTTGACTTCACCTTTCCAAGCGCGAGACGACGCCTGGTTTGGCTTTGTAGGTACGGGTCCTTTTCAAGTCAAGCTTTTCGGTTGTTCGGTCGATTCATTTAAAAATCTGGTTTAATCCCAGATACCTTAGCGGGATTTTGTCGACCAACAACGTAGAAATTTCCGCATCGGCCATTTCGATTCGTTCTCGTTAGTTTTAGTGCCGTAGATGCAGGAATAACTCGTTGGACGAAGTTTTTGTGGAATTAGCTTGGTCTAGTTCTGGCCGCCATTGTGGTACATAGCTTTGGGTCGCTCGCGTAGTGTGCCCTCATTTCAAGAGGTAAGTTTCTTTATTAATTGTAGATGTTTTGCGTTCTCGGGTCTTTAGTATTTGCATGGTTGTATTATTTCGCTTTTCATTCATTTCGGACCCGATTTAATAAGCTTGATTGATCGGCGTGACGTCAATTTGATTAGAGAGCAATTAAGGCTTATGGGTTTTGTATTCCGATGGCTTAATCATTTGTATTTACTCGCGGAGCTTCGCGCTTGATTTAGTTAATCGTTATCTTTCGTTTCGGTCTCGATTTCTTAGCTTAATTGATCGGCATGATGTCAAATTAATTGGGTTAGTTGAAGCTGTTGTATTTGAATGAAATAACTGTCTCTTTTAACTTAGCACCTTTACCCTTGTAGTATTTGCGCCCACTTTATCTCTGCGGTTTACGTGATCACGATCCCGCGCGGTAGACCAAACCCAAGTTTTCTTTTACCTTCCCCTATTTCTCGCTGGGGCTCTTAGGCACTTAAGTGGTGCCTATTTCATCTACATTTTTTTTGACTTATCACTTAAATCTACATAGAGTTTTGGTCAACCACTGATAAATTTTATATTTTTATTGCTAAGTTCATTATTATTAGATAGTTTAGTTTTTTTGGGTTCAAACCACCTACAATCATTGGTATCGCACCTGAATTTATATATTAAAATTTCGACCTCAATTTCCTTATACACCTGTTTTGTATCTATCGCTATTTTTGGCAATTATTGTTGCCTATTTTGATCTTTTCAAATAAAGAGATAGTATTGTATTAGCAGCGTTTTTATTTGGCTCAACAATTTTACTTATCGTGACTGGGCATTTTTGTTAATGATCTGGTGGTGAAATTCTTTTTAGCGCTTCTTACCGGCAAGGTTACCTTGAGGAGCGGAGGTCTTGCAGCAGGTTCCTCGAATAACGCGAGGATCTCCAGTTTGGTCCGTAACGAACTCGGTGGCGCCCAATGAACCTGTCTTATTAATTGAGCAGCGGGCAAAATTGCGCGCTCACCTTACAGCTTGCTGCAAGGCCTTGCCTTCCAAACTGCCGGGTAATTATTTTTGCGGTGTATTACTGGTTGAATTCGGTAAGTGTACAATCATACTAATATTAGTGGAACTCGTCATAGCTTCACGAGCATTGAACATCTTTTAATCTTTACTCTTTTTAAAAAATATATATTTTTTTATTACACAGAAAGCGCGTCGCACAGTAGTGCTTTAACACCCCACATAAGTCAATTTTGATTTTCGGAATTAAGAAAAAAAGTGTTTCTTTATCTAGTGTCATGTGTTTTTAGAGCTAGCAATATGGATATCTTCATTGATGATAAGGTGAATGATGACAGGATAAGTCTGCATCATAGCTAGAACCAATGTTTTAATTGTGTATCTTTGAAGATTCCTCTTGTAAAGCGTAAAGCGAAACATCGGGAAGTATTTCCTATTTGACATGATTTTTTCTTAGTTGAATAACGTGTTCTCATTTCTATTGACATACAAGGCATGTAGGAAGCAGTTCCGCAATAAAAAAAATTGACATATTTGATTATCACCAGCTTAACTCCAGATTTATGAACAATCAGAGGTTTCAATCGCTGTTTAACCACATCCCATGTTACGCCAATGACAAGCCGTCCGCTTTCGCAAGTAGCACCGCCGAATTACGACGCTTCATCGAAAAGGCGAAACCGCCCAACTACCTCGAAGCCTTCGTGATGCGGTCGCCACGTAAACTCATGTACGACGTCGCGGTTACGACCCAGTTTTTGGGGAAACAAAACATCGACTGCAGACTCCCAAATAATGCAACCATATAGAACAGTGGCGTAGCCTGTAGAGTTGTGCATCATAACAATTAGACTTGGTGTCTAAAAGCCGGTTGTTTGGAAAATTAGGTTAGATTATAAGAGAAACATAGAAATGCCGGAAGTCAAATCGACGGGGGTGTCAGCGTTAGCGACGACCGATCTTTTCTGGGTGAATGAATAAAAGCAATAAAAGGATAGTGAGAGATGGGTCAAACTGGGGAAAACCTACATCTAGAAGGGGTATAACGTAATTTTTCTATTCTTCTTACCTTTTGGACGTCTGTGTAGTACATACAATATTCTTGTGTACATTGCGCTGGAATCGACAAAACTCCGTATACCTGCCTTAATGCTGACAATACAAAGAAAGAAATCTAAATCGACACGCGCATCGGCATTAAATCCGTACAACGTTAGAATTCGGAAAAGAGTCAGACTCATGGTCTGTCGGAACGAAACGATATAAAAAAGATCCGCTTTAAAAACGCCCAGGGAAACGCGTTTTGAAATCCGTTTTCAGACTAATCCGATTTTCGTTGTCTACCCGAGCGGAGATTAATTAATAGAAAAGTGGAATATGGATTATCGAATGGCGAAATGAATAAAGATAAGACCTATTCAAAATTTTACGGTTTAAACGGCTTTGAGTTATAACTAGAGAAACAAAGACTGAGACAAGCTCCAAGTTACATAATACATGAAGAGTGAAAATGTTTGATGCCTCCCACATCCCACATTTCAGCATTGGCCTATCGTCCACCCACTCACTAGCAAAACCACTCTCAAGGAAACCCCCAACCACCAACCCCTCCACTACAAGGATACCTTGTTACGAAGACACCCATAACGGTGGGGTGATGAGCGGGGAAGAAGCCTTTTCCTTTTATATTTTATTTTATTTAGCATTCAGTACAATATTTGCTTAATTGAACAACTTAATATCTATTTAATATTACTTAACCTACAATTACATGTTTTGGGTGAATTTACAAACGTTTCACCCGGTTGCCAACATTACATAGTAACCTAAAATACTAACATAACCATTTTACATTTGCTTGTGGTTGCTGTGTTGTGCCTCAATCTTTATTAATTTAACATTTCCAATTTAGTGTATTATTAATTAGCCGAACTTAGTATCTAATTAGTGTTACTTAACTAACTATACATGGTTTAATTAAATACGTACACAGTTTACCGACTTGCCTACATGTCAGACTAACCTAAATACTAACTTAACCATTTAACATTCACACACACATTATGTGCCAAGCCTCATTCACCCGACGTAGCCATCGTCGTTAATTGATGCTGCTACCCACTCATTCACCTTTCTTACTTCCTCAGATACACCTATTCCTTATTCGCAACTGTATATTTCCCCATCCACCAAACTCATTCATCATCTTCTCTCTCACTCTGACTCTACCTTCCAAGGTGCAGCTGTCCCTGACATGGTCCGCGTCTTCCTGTCCTTTCCCACAAGTACACATTCCATCCGTTGTCTGTAGCTTAAACCTTTTTTATATACGCTGCCATATTCCCGTGTCCTGTCCCCAGCTGCATTCGCTTGAAAGATATGTCAATCCTATCTCTCCCTACCTCTCTACAGATTCTAAAAAAGCCCTTCCTTTCCACCTTTCTTGCCATTCATTTAATATCCTCTCGTTCCTTTCGTTTCTAATTAGTTTCCCATTCAAAAGTCCGAAACATTCTCCATTCAGACTCATGACTCTTACCTCTCTCTGCTTGTTTGTGGACTTCTTTCATGCCCTCATTCTCCCTACTCTTCCACCCTATGCTGACTTGCTTTCTCATGTTACTCAGTTCAGCCACTTCCACGTGTATACTGTTTATTAGCTTGTGCGGCGTTTTCGGGTTCCTAAGCATTGCTAGTGCCATCTGGGAGTCCGTGAAAAGATTAAACTGGCCATTCCCATGCAATGCCCTAATCGTCTCCAAACCAAACAAAACTCCACTCAACTCGCCCTGCACAGTGCCATTTACCCCTATGACTTTGCAACGTTTTTTAACCCAGTCCCCCCTCGTTGTACTATACATCCCAAGCCCCCTGTTCTCTCGTCACCTCCCACGTCCACAAAAACATTGTCCCTCTGTTCCCCTTCCAATTACCCCGACACCGTGGCATGGCGCTCACATGCACACGCTCTTTCACTTTCACGCATACTCCATTTAACCTCTTGTCCTCAAGCACCCTTCTCCTCAACTCATTCATAATCCCAGCAACTATGTCCAGCGGGGGTACACCAGCTGCCATCTGAAGCGCCTCCGTTGACACAGTCCTGTAAGTTCTACACATCATAATCAGAAACATCATCTGTGTTGCGTCCAGCTGTCTGCGGATTCTACTATCCTTAGACCTTTCGCCCCATACCTCGCATCCATACATCAATCCGGGCACCACCACAAGTTCGTATATTAACTTGACTTTAGCCTTATCGACTCTCCCTTTATTTCTACAAAGCCCACCCAGTTTTGTTATGATCCCATCCGCCTTTGCTCTCACCTTCTTTACATGCTCGATGAAATTTAATTTTGTCTCAAGCCTTATTCCCAGGAAATCGATCCAAAATAGCATCGTCACCTTTCCTCCCCCATTAGCACTACCGGACCCCTTATTGTGCCTCGAGCTTCAACGAACATACATCTGGTCTTGGCCAGGTTATAACGTGAACGGCTTCCCCTGTCCCATGATTTGCAGATCTCCCAAGTATTCTTCCATCTCTGCTCGATCTTTTACTGATTTACCGTTTATGATAAACACTTGATCATCGGCGAAGGCTTGACCATACACTCCTTCTCCAGACTCTCTCAATCTTCTTATCCATACCTCCACGCACACTATCCGGGTTGGCTCAAGACTCGAACCCTGGGGACAACCCCTTTCAATCAATCGCTCTTCCATCCCGCTGCGGACCTTACTGTTCTTCAGGAAGTCCCACAGCATCTCCCTCATTCTACCATCCTTTGCATCTCCCGATCAACCTGGGCAGGCCACGCCATGTTAAAACCATTCGTGAGGTCCAGCGTCACAACTACTGAGTGTCTTCCCTCCCCTTTCACCCGCCGAATTTCTTCGATTACTCTCTCAATCGCCTGGATAGTGTCTCTTTCGTTCCTAAATCCATATTATTCTTCACTCATTTTCTCCGTCCTTTCATACCACTCTCTCACTCTCACATTCACTGTTTTGTCAAGCACCTTGCCGAGTGCTGGGAGTAGGCTTATCGACCTATAGCCTCCCATCGGTTTTGGGATCCAGCATAACTTGGCCTCTTTTCTAGCCTTGAGGAAAGATGAGATTTTCAGGATCCAATCCTTCTTTGCATCCCATATATGTCTCATTGCCTCATTTGGTATGTTGTCTGATCCACAAGCCTATAACCTTCCCCACCTCCTTTTCCTCTAAGTCCTTGTCGTAAATGCTCTGTTCGTAGCCAACTTCTCTACTGGGCTCATAGAGCTCCTTTTCAACTTTTTCTGCATTGCTTAGGTCTGGATGATATTCTTTTTTGAAATTTCCCTTCCTCCCCTGTCCAGTGTCGCTTTTTCGCCCCTTACTATGCCTTTCTTGCGTAATAGCTCCCATATCCGCTCCCAGCTTTCGTTCTCTGTTAGGTTTTCTAGGTCAGTCCTTAGTCATTGCAGTCTTTTGTCTTTTATTAAGTTCTTATATTCCCTTCTCGTATTCATCCATTGTTTCCTTTTCATGTCCCTGAGTTCTTGGTTTAACTCTTCTTGGTAATCCTTCCTGACTTTCCGCACTTCCGTTCTCATTTTCCCGAGTTGTTCATCCCACCATACATAATGCAGTCAAACACTACTAAATCTACAAATAAAAGTGTAATAATCTAACGAAATTAATATAGTAGCTACTCCTACTACCGAGATTGTGAACCCTGCTTTAAACCAGAAAAATTTGATTAATTATTCAAGACGGGTTTTTAAGAAATTAACCCATTAACAGATTTACATAAATATATGCTTACCTTATATCGTAATGGTCAGAAACCTAAATAAGGAACACAACCAATGGCATGGCAGGCCTCTACGCTCGCGCAGTATGCTCATGTTAATCATGAAACAGACTGATGCGTTGTTTGAGGCTATCTCAAATTCATCCATAGATTTTCCTCTCATTGCCTAAAGAAAGAAAAATGCTGAATCGCGGAAATTGATTTCAATTGTTGTTCGTCTTTTTGTAATATTTTTGACTCCCTCCCTGCAACCCCTTAATCTCTCGCTACCCCAGCTTTTTTTCAAATGGCAACCTGGGTCATGCTCTATATGAGGGTCTTCTAAAACTGAATCCGACACTTACCAACAACATAGGGGTCTGCTCATTCAAATACCCGGCAAGAAAAAGCTTCAATTGGTGGCCATTCAATTAGTTCCAATCGACTTATCCAGTGATTTGAGAAAATTTCATTTAATTATCTTAAGAGGATTAAACGGTAATGGGATTGTCCTATTATTGCCCCATACCTTAAGAAGCAACTTCCTAATACCACAAGTTTTCATTGCAAACTTCAGTCAAAAGATACCCAAAATGTTAATGAATTATGGTGCTTTCTGCAAAGGCGGCATATTGAAATTTTAATATTGTTGGGTTGTGGAGACAAAGTACGAAGCCAGGATGAACTTTGTGTGTTGTTTTATGATAAGTATCCTGGGAATCCAATTAATTGGTCAAGTGTGAGTAGGATATTTCACATATTTGAAGAGCAAGCGACACTAGGGGATTTATCTAAAACGGGCAGACCACCACTTAACTGAAGATAAAAAAATTACGCAAAAGTCCGCATTCTTCAACTGATACCTTAGCGCTTAATGACGATGTCAGTAGAGTGACTATTACAGATCCAGAAAGATCATCTATACAAAGTGCATGACGTACTGACACTTCTTGTGGATTGCTACGATCATCATCATCATTATCATCATCATCATACAGCCCCTCGCGTTCACTGTCGGACATAGGCCTCCTCAAGGCTTTTCCACGTTTCCCTGTCCTGGGCAGCCGCAGTCCAGTTTGTGACAATTCTCTTCAAATCGTCGATCCATCGGGTGGGAGGTCGACCTCTGCTGCGTTTGTCTGCTCTCGGTATCCATTCAAGTATCCTCTTTGTCCAGCGGTCTCCGCTCATTCTTGCTATGGGTCCGGCCTATTTCCATTTTGATCTTAGTATATGCTCCACAATATCCTTTACCTGCGTTCTTCTCCGTATATCTTCGTTTCTGACACGATCTCTAAGACCATAAACCTAACTACTATTTAGGTTTATGCTAAGGCTCAGACCAAGCATCGATATCTCCATTCTTCTCTGAGTTACTTGTAATTTTCATATAGATGTTTTAATAGGTGTTAGGGTCTCTGCGCCATATGATAAAACTGGTATTATACACTGACCGAAAGCTTTCCTTTTCAGACTTATCGGAATATTTTATTTGAACACATCTCTCATCTTCCCGTATTCCGCCCAGCCTAAGGTGATTCTTCTAGACAACTCGCATGTCTGGTTATCTCTGTCAATTCTTATCTCGTGACCCAGGTACACGTATTTGTCCACTATTTTGACGCACACATTTCCAATCCTTATAGGTTCGTTAGGCACCATGTTTATCATCATTTTGGTCTTTGTAAAGCTTATATGTAATCCTACCTCTTGTGGTATATTTTGTAGGAGATCTTTGACTTCTCCGGGGTTGTCGGCCAGGAGAACAATATCGTCCGCAACGCGAAGATGGTGAAGTCTTTCTCCGTCGATGATAAGACCCTTATGCTCCAAGTTCAGTTTTTTAAATGCATGGTCGAGGACTGTTATAAACAATTTCGGGGATAGTGTATCGCCTTGTCTGACTCCCTGTTTTATTTTTATTTTTTTGGTGGTGGAGTGAAGATGTGCTGTTGTTGTTGCTTTTGTGTAGATAGTTTTGATGATATCACAGTATCTGTGATCAATTCTGCACTCCTCCAATGCCGCAAGAATTGCTGGAAGTTCTACGGTATCGAAAGCTTTACGGAAATCGACAAATATCAGAGCTAATGGTCGGTTATGCGCGTTTGTGCCATATCCGGAGCGAAAGCCAGCCTGTTCCCGAGATTGGTAAAAATCTAGTTTAGTTTCCAACCTATTCGCAAGGATTCGGGTATAGAGGTTATACAGGTGGTTAAGGAGACTAATAGGCCTATAATTCTCAAGATCCGTTTTATCGCCTTTTTTGTGTATAAGAATCATTATTGAGTTGTTCCATTCATCTGGGATGTTTTGACTGTGGAGGCAAAGATTAAAAAGTCTTTGGATGCTTGTATCTTTCCACCTATCTTTATCATGTCTGCTGTTATACCATCTTCTCCTGGGGCTTTGTTGTTTTTAGTGTTTCTAAGTGCCCCATATTTTTCCTCTATAGTGATGTCGGGGATGTAGTCTGACCCCTGGTGCAAAACTTTTCTTCTTTCGTATGCTGTTGTATCTAGGATGGACTCCTGGTGCAAAACTTTTCTTCTTTCGTATGCTGTTGTATCTAGGATGGACTTGTAGGTTTGACATAATTTCTCCACTGTTCTCAATAGTTCTTCCCTGTTGTTTATTGTTTTGCCGGTTGCATTTTTTAGTTTAACAATCTCCTTTTTTCTATTTGAAAATTTCCTCCTCATTATTTTCATGCTTTTATTTTCCTCAATTATCTGTATTATTTTCTCGTTCTAATACCTCCTTATATCTCTCTTTATGGATTTAGAGATATCATTATTTATTTCTCTAATAATATCTTCGTTTGTATTTTTGTCGCTCTTCAGTGCTCTCCTCCGTTCCATTTTTGCTTTTGTCTCTGCACTGATTTTTTTTTCAGTTTTTGGGCAGAACTCATCTTTTGCTTCCGTTATCGTGCTTACAATTATGCTGTTCAGATATTGATGTCGTTCGTCGCTTGTTTGTTTCTCAGGGTCGTACAAATATAATTTTCAAATTTTGTTTTATCTGTGGGGGGGTTCTATCTATATATTTTTAAGTAGAATGCTCAATAGACATCAATTCTGCTCTGATCAAAACCCACAGTGTATACGTGAGGGCCAAACACAACATCCCCAAAAAGTCAACATGTGGGCTAGACTAGACTTACTAGATAACAGAATTTTAGGGCCATATTTCTTTGACGAAAGTCTTACTCCTGAGCGTTACTTAGATTTCCTCTCATTCGATTTAATACCTACATCAGCAGATATGTTTCCTAATGAGGGTGCTCGAGATTTTCTCTATGAAAGAATATGATTTCAGCAGAATGGCGCATCACCGCATTTTGTTGTAAATGTTCGAAGGTACTTGGACGAAAATTTTCCAAATCGGTGTATAGGTCGACGCCAACGGTGTTAAACTGAATGGCCACCAAGGCCACCGGACCTTACACCACTGGACTTCTTTCTAAAAAGGTCTAGTCATCGACTACCGCATCATAAATAAAAGTACAGAAGCAAATTGAAATGTTGAGTTGTGGATACAAAGTACGGAGCCAGGATGAACTTTGTGTGTTGTTTTATGATAAGTATAATTGGGAATTCAATTAATTGGTCAAGTGTGAGTAGGATATTTTACAAATTTGAAGAGCAAGGGACACTAAGGGATTTATCTAAAACGGGACCATCTGCCTTAACTGAAAAGTCTTACTCCTGAGCGTTACTTAGATTTCCTCTCATGCGATTTAATACCTACATCAGCAGTTATGTTTCCTAATGAAGGTGTTCGAGATATTCCCCATGAAAAAATATGGTTTCAGCAGAATGGCGCACCATCGCATTTTGGTGTTAATGTTCGAAGGTACTTGGACGAAAATTTTCCAAATCGGTGTGTAGGTCGACGGTGTTAAACTGAATGGCCACCAACGCCTCCGGACCTTACACCACTGGACTTCTTTCTAAAAAGGTTTAGTCATCGACTACCGCATCATAAATAGAAGTACAGAAGCAGACGTTTAGCTTCAAGCCAAAATTAGGAACTTATATTAAGTTATTATATAGTATACCTAAATCGAATTTAATTTGTAGGATCGCGTTTAATTTATTTTACTCGTGTTTCTCGGTAATAGAAAATCGCTAAGCAAACTTAATTATAGCAGTGGGGGCCCTTGAAAGTAAAATAAAGAGCCAACCGCTCACAATTCAGCCACTCGGAACAAAATTAGGACCGAAAGCCAGCTTCATAAATTAGACAATTACACGATAAGGGTGCGAACGTCTCGGCTAGCGACGCAACGACACCCTAGAGGTGCAATTACACTCCAACTTCTCGAACAACCCTTACAAACCCATCTGGCTTCTCGAGCTCGCGAGACAAAAGACCTCGTTACCGGCAAAAAATATTTTCCGCAATTCGAAACGGGAGCGCAGTTTTCTTAATTTAATTTGGCCTAAGTTATGGAAACGTGGCGCCGCCACCGCCCTCGCCGGAGACGGCCGGGGCGCGCAAATTTAATTTAGGCAACTTAGTATTGTCGCGAATTTAAATCGCGTT
>MU196434.1:2348-12896 GCA_016904865.1 Pissodes strobi | reverse complement strand
GAAAGAGATTTTATAATCCTGTACCCATTCTATTATTGAACTGTTTACCTCTAATTTCTGCCAATTTTGAACGTATAGTTCTAGTTCAGACGGTTGGCTAATTCAATTATTGAAAGGGAGGGCTAAGGCACTAGTCCCACGGACTACAGCTGTTTCTGTAATTGATGCAGTAGTTGTCTTGACAGGATTTAGTACTCTCTTCCAGATTTAATTTTGGTGGTCTGAGGACATTGCAGTTGGCGGCTGGTGGATACATCTCTATCACACTGTTTGTTTTTTTTTATTTTTTAGTCCTTTTAATAAGTAATTGTCCCATCTAAAAACTATCTGACTATGTAGTTCTGGCCTCACAGGTATGATTTCGTCGTTTTTTTTTTGCCTATTAACAAAGCTAGGTGGTCGTTACATTGTTCAGGACCATCTGGTGCTTCTGATGTTGGTAAGTCTTGATTATTCGGATAAGTTATTTCCTCAGCTAGCATGAGAGGATCTTCTAATGCATCTGCAAATGCAGAAGAATATCCTTGATTTTGCTACTTACGATGATTTATTAGCCTATGTACAGCATCTGCAAATGCTGCAATTTCTGTTTTTGAACAGAAAAATAGGTTCATGAATATGTTCACTACCTGCAACTGCAATTGCAGACAATGGGTACGATCGATTGTATCTGCTAATACAACGAACTATTCATCTTATGCTTTCGACTGCATCTGCAAATGCAACGATTTATTAGCATATTTACAGTATCTGCAAACACTGTTTTATTTTTGTCAGTACATATATCCTTTACATCGGCAAATGTAGGGATATAGTGTGCCTCTAACTACTCTTACGTAATATACCTACTGGGGTGGAGGCTGTTGGGGGCCCTTCACATCTGCAAATGTGAAGGTCAATTTTAGTTAAAGTTATTCGCATCTGCAAATGCGAATTTGTAAATAGGTATTAATATTATTTTTATTATGCATGCATCATAATCAACGATTATCGCACGCTGCAGCTTGCTTAAATAGTTATTTGTGTATTTAGAGCGCAAAGTAACGGATTGCCGCTTGAGAAAGAATGTTACTGCGCGACGCGTAGCGGAGCGCAGTAATCTTTCGAAAACGGCAATCTTACTTTGCGCTCGAAAAACACACAGAACTTTTTCTATAGCCGCATTTTTTAAAATTAAATGCACATTTTTCTCTATACTTATCCTGAAATTTGCGAATGACTGTCAGTTTTGACATATTATGTTCGGGCTTCGGGCATATTTAGAACAGGATTGCCAGCAACAAACTGTAACAAACGTACGACTGTCATTTATTTATCTTCGGTTTCCATGACCATTCAGCACACTAGACGGAAAAAGTGAGAATTTCCTTTTTCATGTTCGCGCTAGAGCGCAAAATAAGGATCCACGGCATTAGTCGATTTTGCGATTTCATTTGAATTTAGTATTTAGTTATTTTGCGCGCGGCTGTAGAAAAATGATGTTTATGATGCGCCTACTTTTTTAAAAGTTGCTATAGAAACATTTGATCATGTCAAATGTGACAAATTAATATATTCGTCAATATATCCCTTAAGTTTAATATTTAAAACATTTTTGAGATTATGATGCATTCGTAATAAAAAATAGCGTATGATATACGTGTATAAGAGGCCTTTAAAGCCCTTGCGACTTACAAAACACTCCGCTGCGCGTCGTGTTTTGAAATATGTCGCGTGTGCTTTAAAGGCCCTCTTATACACTTATATCATAATATACTATTATTAACATCTCCTGCAAGCAATGTTTACTCCAATTTTTTCCCTCACCGGTCGGCTCATATCAACACGAATTGTTTAAAAATAATGCGTTCCGGTATTACATCGCTTCGACAAAGCCGAACGATAACACTCCGATAAATTTATGACGAGCGGCTAAATCCCCAGTTGCAATCCAAAATACTGCGCGCGATGCGACACGAATCCATGTCTACGTCCTAGCAAAACTTCAATTAATTTACCTTTTTCCCTTAATTTTGGGTTAGTTTGGGTTAGCCTTGGGTTAGTTTTGGTTAGCACTTGGTTAGTTTTTGTTGATTAAGTCTCCGTTGTGAGCAAAGCGAACGGAGGGGCATGCAAAGTTTTAATAATACCCAACTTAGTCGCTCGTAAATTATGAGTCAGCTTGCCTTTGTGGCTAGTTTTTAGGGTTTTTTTTTTCTAAATTATTTATTAATACAGTAATAACAATAATTACAATATACATATTTATCATTCCTCTAGACAGTGTTTTTGATCACTGGTATTGAGGATAATTGCATTTTAGTAATAAAAACAGTACGATTTCCTATAAACTCTCTAGTATTGTGGCTATGAATATCCTTAGATAAGTTTATTCTGTTTAAATTTTAATACCTTATGTAATTGCCATACTCTTAAATTTTCATATAGATCCAGTATGAGTCAGTGGATCATAATTAAATATAACTTTTAGTTTTTTGTTTTGCAATATTTGCATCCAGTCGAATTGTAGTCTATAGTCCCACATGGCCCCATACGGGGATTAAATATCGAAAACGTGATAATACGAAGGCTTATAACCATTTGTTTCTATTTTTTATATTCCTTTATATGGTATAAACGTTTTATTCTATGTAAAACATTAATAAATGTGCAAGCCGACCGGTATATATATTTCCTTAGTCAGCCTTTTGATTGTGTTATGTAAACACTTTTTGTGATTGAATAGTCTTTCTTTGGTAGGATGTATGATTAGGCGAGATTACTAGAGAACGGTTCGAATACCTCGTATCTTAACTGTTGCTTATTACTTATATTCATTTCGGTATAATATATTTCAATTCCGAGTATATTGTTTGATTCTGTGTAATTGTGCACAGACGACAAATGTAACAATGTTTTGTCATGCCCTCGTATATAAATAACAGTTTGCTAGTATAATTCAAATCGCAGTGAGCACATTTAATTTTTTTTATGATTCATTCGCATTTTTTACTGTAACCCGTTCGCACTCTATTTTATTCTAATATAGTTAGTTTTAGAAGTTTGAGAGTATTTTCCATTTTAATTTTATTAAGTAAAAAAATTAAGGGTTACAAGTGTTATATTTATTTATAATACTACAGTTTAGTATTATACACATTTTACTTTTATACGAGAAATAGTTTCTGTTTTTATATACCTATTTAAGATAACCACGTATTTATGTATATTTGAAATTTTGGCATATAATCCTATATGGACTCACCCCCTGATTCGCTTCTTCCGATGAATATTGCCCCCTTTTTCGCCTTCTTTGCGAGCAAGACGTATCACTAACACATTCACTATACCAGAAATACAATTTCTAGGCATTTTTCTTCTTAAAACCAAAAGAAAGAACCGATTTACGGATTCTTGCTTCTCACCGATCGGTACAAAATTGTAATGACGCATCAAGGCGATGAGCTCGAGCGGCCAGGGTCGGCTGAATCACCATGTTTTTAGATAACTTCTTCAAATATTGTCCCGATTGGGAAAAAGTTGTATACTACAAAGTGTAATGAGGGACGGCGGAGATGCGAAGGATAATTAAGTTCAGTAGCATAAATTAATGTTACTATCCCCCTTTTAAAAGAACACCTCATATATAATAATGTATTATATGCATTTATAAAGCAAACCATGTAATCTTCAAGCAAGAGCGGATTAGAGCCTTCGGACATAAGATATAATAAATAATGCGCGACCGAAGCACTCCGATCCCTATACGGTGTGTGCAACTTGCGCGCATTATTATGGCTTTCCATAGCCCTCCGCTCGCTTCGCTCGCTACGGGGACTCAACCAACAACAACTAACCAAGTACTAACCAAAACTAACCCAAGGCTAACTCAAACTAACACAAAATTAAGAACAAAGCTCCCTAGAGAGGAGGCGCAATAGTGGGTGACTGATACTCAAAATAAATACCTGAGAGTAGATAATCGCTACGGGGGCGCAACCAACAAAAACTAACCAAAACTAATCCAAGGCATTTCCAAAATGAAGAAAAAAATTACTTTTACAAACATGATATTAACAAAATAACAAAAACACCGACGAGAATCGAATTCGGTCCGCCGAACTAGAGGTCTAGCTACTGAACCACCAGAACATTTGAAACGAATTTGCTGGTCCCTAAAGTTATGACAGTTAGCGTCGTTGCATATACGGTATAGGGATCGGAGTGCTTCGGTGCGCATTACGTTTCCTAGACTGTGTCTGCAACCGGTTGCACACACGGTATAGGAAACGTAAAAATGCGCACCGTACAGTCAATAGGGTTTACTATAATAAAATTCTGATATTGGTGCCTAACAACTAATATTTAGATGGGTATTATTACTCTTCCAAAAAAAGGATCATTACACCTCGAAAAAAAGGAAATACTTGGAACATGATAACGGGATTTACGAGATGAGTTTTTGTGAGGCCTTATTCTGATGGTTGAGTTTCAGGTTCTTAACCGAAGGACGTCGTAGTGTACGACGCTTCGGCGCCGTGCAGACTCTAACGGTATATAGTGCTGTACTTATCGCAATGGATATTGAGGCACAATAATTAGAGAAGATGTATTATAGTCCGAGAGGCGACTGTTATAATAATATGGTGTGCAGTGATGTAAAATTACCGTAATTTATATTTTTGGTTATTTACGCTAGTAATTTACGAGTGTTAATTACCAAAATTAATTACCGTGGTAATAAATTTGTGTCGTAAATTACTGTGGAAAATAACCCTAATATATTTTTGGTAAATAACAATAAATTACCGTAATTTACCGTAAACTGCAAGTAAACTAATAGCTATTTCCATTCCTAAATTAATGTAATTGTATATATTAGTCTTTTAGAAACCTCCAACTAGTTTACAAATAAAAATTGCTATTTTTCCAAAGAAGCATGTACGTGTATAAAAAATATCTTGTCATAGTCATGTAATTACCACTTGGGAGTGTAAGTACCGGTGCAGGACAAAGAGTTGTTTCATTTGTTTGTGACTAAAACTTGTTTTTTCATTAAATATTATTTAATTTTAAAACGAAAGCAACACAGAACAAAATGATGAATGGCAATGAATGACAGATGACAGCCGACAGTAAATTCCCGGTTCGGCTAATAACCGGCAGCCGGCAGTAAATCCCTGAACGCATACTGTTCATATTGCTGACAAACATGGTACAGGCTGATCCGCTATAATGTCGCCCCCTTTTAACTTTTTTATTTTTAGTGTCTCAAAAAAATTAAAAGTTTATTTATGTAGGTATTGAAAAATACTTTTTTTCTGCGTATAAAAAATATTGGGAAAATGATCAGTATACAGGGAAAAACAAAAAGTAAATTTTTTCACCCTATATATGAATTTATTTTCCGATTCCTCGTAAAATTCTAAGCATAATTTATGTATGAAGTTATACCTCTCGAATCAGTAGTTTCATAGCTATAAACGGTTGAAAATCGATACTTTGGCTACTTTTCACCTTGGTAGCAAGAAGGCTACTACAAATGGAGTAAAATGAATTTCACATTCCTATCTTAACTTTCCAAGAGCTACCTGACGTTGCTAACTAATGGTACCTACAGTGGTACCAGATTTGGTACCCAGGGTACTGCCTGCCAGTCCCTTTCAGTTCCTGAAAAGGAAGATAGGAATGTGAAATTCATTTTACTCCATCTCTAATGATCTTCTTGCTACCAACGTGAAAATTAGCCAAAGTACCGATTTTTAACTGTTTATAGCTGCGAAACTACTAACTCTAGAGGTATAACATCATACATATAATATGCTTAGAATTTTACGAGAAATCGAAAAATAAATTCATATAGAGGGTGATACAATGAAAAAAAAATTACTTTTTGTTTTTCCCTGTATACTGATCATTTTTCCAATATTTTTTACACGCAGAAAAATAGTAGTTTTCCTAATCAGTGCGCAAAGTTATGTTTTCCCGCACGCGAAAGCAGTTAGAATATTAATGTTGTTAATAATAATAAATAGGTAGTAATAAGTTGATGTTTTTGATGCCAATAAAAATTAAGAAAAAAATGTAGTTATTTCACTTGTAGAAAAACATTGTTCCTAACACGTACGCAAAGTAGTTTACCCCCACTTAAAGCTTATCTGAACATTTATCAAGTGTGATTTTATAAGTGTATTTGTTTCCCGCATAGTGTGCAGGAAAGTGCTACTTTGCATATGCAAAAATGTGCGCAAAGTAAATTCTTTGCGCATAGAAAAAAGTATTTTTCAGTACCTACATAACTATAGCTACTTTTAATTTTTTCGGGACACTTAAAATAAAAAAGTTAATAGTATAGGGGATCACCCTGTACATTTCAACAATATACAGTAAAAACGTTAAATTACGGTAAATAACGTTAATTATTTAGCACGAGAACCAGTAATTTTCTATATAACTTATCAGTAAATTACCGTAATCAATTTCTGGTAATTTACGGTAAATTACAGTAAATTACCACGGTAATTTATCGGTAATTTACCAGTTCACATCACTGATGGTGTGTGAACTGTCCGGATTTTGCACGATAAAAAAAATTGATTAGTTGGGCCGAAAAAGGTAAACCGTTGGGCGGCCGAGGCTGGCCTTGTCCAGTAATTGATAATTATGCTAACTGTCGAGAGAAATGAGATGCCTGGGTACCGTTACATAACTGTCATTTTTTTTTCATGATCAATCGGTATATAGACTCTAGAGGTTGAAAAATCGCCAAGTCGGCCGAACCCCACCCTGCCCGAGGTACTAAGCCGATCAACTCCAAAATTTCATTTTTGATGGCTAGCCTCTCTGACAGAACTGTCAGGTCGGCCTCTTTTATTTTAAAGATAACAATGTTTTGTTTAAGATTTTCCCGGTCGACCGACAAAAATCGCGTCCCTTATAGGTGGCGCTAACGATAGAAAAAAAAACGCAGACATTTTCCCGAATTGGTCCCGAGTTTAGCTTTTTGCTCGGACCATTTTTGTTTTTACATGCGTCAAATAAAGAGGATTTCTGTTAAAGAAACGTCACTTACGTAGTCTCTAATTTGTTGCATTAGTCCAAGGGCGTGTGACTAATTGGTCAACTTCAAAGTTTTAAATAATATTTAAATGGTTTTTAATTATTGAAACTTGTTAAAAAAGGATTATTTTTTATTCCTTGTATTTTATTTCTATCTGTATTTTATTATAAAAATAAACTTTACTAGCCCAACTAGCAAATATTGGTCCCAGTCCTTTTTAAAAAGTCACTGCCCCTAAAGTATAGTTCCTAGACCCACCCTGCCACTTAAAATGTTACTCTATAAGGAATAGTCACTTTGAAGTATATTTCGAGAGTGACCGGTTAGTGCCTACCTACCATAAAAGTAGAAAATAAGCACCCCGATTGCAAGTGGCAAACATGTAATTTAAAGAAGTGGCCGGAACTACCCGAATCTTCGAATATGACACCATAAAAGATCAAAAACTTTATAGTAACTTTTTAAAGTAGCGGTCACTAACAAGTGCTACCATAATGCCGCCATTAAGTTTTTGTTACTTTATAGTAACAATTTAAGTTACGGGGTAGTCGCGGCCACGACACCTAGTTACCTCTAATTTATAGTAGCATTGAAAGTAGCAAAATGGTTATTGCTACCATCCTAGGTCACTATAAAGTAGCCGAAGATTTTAAAGTTCCAAACGGGTAGGGTTGGCCTAATATATTATTGTTCCCGATACTTTGTGGAAGCATATGGAACAATAAAGTATTTTTCGGATTAAACGGCCATATTTTTTTCATGACTTTTCAGACGAACAGCTAAATGGCTCAAACATTTTGCGTTTTCAAGCTACATATACCTAGACTAAAGCTTTTTTTCTTAGTTATTTTGTTATTTTTGACGGTGGACCAATATTTTAAAGTTTCACGCCAGTTTCAAGCAAATTATTTTTTTTTGTTTTATTACTACATGAGTTTCTATTCAAAATAATATAATAATTTGAAATGTTTTGAGAGGCGCTCGAAAATTTTGTCATATAAACCCACTATTTTATTCAGTAAAGTCGATTGCGTTTTGGAATTTACCTACAAAAGGCGCTAAAATCGCATGGTAAATAACAAAAAAATAATAATGGCTTCCATAATTATTTTCCATCATGACATTTATTTTTATGAAGTGTGAAGTAGCATGAAGAGGTCGCTGCGAATAAAGTTTAACAGTTTAACGAAAGTTCCACATGTCGGTGGAAAACACTTGGCTGCCACAAACCCGCGACTAGGCAGCTTCGTAACAGATAAGTCGCATTCACCAGTAGGCTACTTTATAGTAACACATCATAGTAACTCTTTTAGTGGCAAAAACTACCCAAGACACTACCCGGCTACTCAAAATCTTTCCCCATTTTGGTCGCAGTTACTTAGCAGCTACGAATATACGACATAGCTGCCGATGGTCACCGTCCACTTTGTAGTGGCTTTGGTAGTAGCAGTTACGTATCTGCCACCATAAATGCTAGTTGGAAGTGTTACAAAGATTAAATTGTTTAATAGTTTTCCATAATATGACCAGAACTATATTAAACGCTCTTTCTGTTTATGATTTTTGATATTTATGTCCTTGAAATAAGGAGTTCATCCCTCAAAATCAAAGGCGGCGGAACATGAACATCGATTTGAAGCTACAGATATGAAAATGTTGATTATTTTGGTCCTTCATATGTATAAATTGGGCGACATGCAAATTCGGCTTTCGGGCAAAGCTAGACAAAATTCCGACATCACAAGTTTTGCACCAAATTAGCAATTGTAGGTCCTCAATTGTGTCGCGTTTTACCTGCGTTCCATGCGTTTACAGGCTGCGAATACACTGCGGCATTTTACCGGAAAGGAAAAGCTAGACGTTTTGATCACTTCGAAAAAAATGTGAAACTTCAGAGTATCCTCGAGTCCCTTACCAAACCTTCTGATGTTTTCAACGATGAGAAAATGAATGTCATCGAAACATTCACAACACAGATTTACACGCTGCACGGTTTGAATTGTTTCAACAATTTTATGTTTCTAGTGTGGGTGACGTGTGTTTCATGAACAAGTTGAAAAATTTCGATTCGAGTTTGCTACTACCGGCATCGTGTCGGCGAACGCTAGAGCAAAAAGCATTGCGAACAATTTTTGTCAATGCCATGTGGCAGAATGCGACGAAAGTATATTGTGTAGAAATGTTTACAGAAGTCTGTGGATGCACTTTAAAGCAATGATAAGTTGGATCCCCTTTAGTACAAGGGAGATCCCACTTGTTTTACGCTTTGAGGATATTACAATCACCAGCGAATCCGATAATTTTGACGACGAATTTGCAGGAAAATCTTGTGGAATTATCGAGGAGCATTTTTACGATGATTGATCCAACATGTAACCATATGTGATGCGTCACGAGAGAAAAAAAAAACCTTACAACAATGAGTACATTTTTACAGGGCGATCGGTTAAATATAGACGACAGAAACATTTGGGGTTTTCTAAGTAAAAAAGCAGCTCGTGAATTAACTCTTGAGACGAGAAACATGAAATCAAAAATTTTGAGGTTCTATTTCCCGTGAAGAGTCACATACTAATGGCACAACATGTATGTGTTTATAGACATTGCTAAGTGTGTATTTAAAAATATTGAGCCAACGAGATTTTAAAAGAAACTATACAGCAAGCTAAAATTGTTGACTTTTTATAATTTTTTTATAAAGACCTTACTTTTCCAGTTCTTTACAGTTCTACAGATAAAATCTTCTAGAAAGTCATTATTCCACAGAAATTTTTCGTATCTATATTTGAGTGACGACATATTTCAATATTCACTGAATCATGCATAGCAAATGTTTCAAATCGGAAAATTTGAAATTCCTGTGAACTGACTTTAATTTCCGACAAACCATATTAACTGTAAGGGACGCGTTTTTTGTCGGCCGACCGGGAAAATCTTAAACAAAGCATTGTTGTCTTTTAAATAAAAAAAAGGCCGACCTGCGAGTTTCATCAAGGAGGCCAGCCATCAAAAATAGAATTTTTAGAATTTTTAGGTTCGGCCGACTTTTCAACCGTTAGGGTCTAGCTACCAATTGATCGCGAAAAAAACGACAGATATGTGGCGGTACCTAGGCATCTCATTTCTCTCGACAATTAGCATAATTATCAATTACTGGACAAGGCCTGCCTGGGGCGACCAACGGTTTCTTATTCGGTCCCACTAAACAATATTTTTTATCATTCAAAATCCAGACAGTTTAGACACCACACTATTACGATAGTCGCCTCTTGGACTATTAGTCTTTTTTGGTCCATTTTTTTCATGACAGTTCAAAAAACATCAGTAATAATACCTGTCATCTTTTTTTTTTTTAATGCAAATTAGAAAAGCACCACTTCACCATATTTTCTACCTAGTAATAATACCTTTACATCTTACAAAATATACCTACAACACAATATATGTATCAGCCTGGAGTTTTTCTGACACAAGAAAAATGCTAAAAAAATTCAGTAACACATGAGTTA
>JAEQML010077416.1:0-12897 GCA_016904865.1 Pissodes strobi | reverse complement strand
CTTGCTACCAAGGTGAAAAGTAGCCAAAGTACCGATTTTCAACTGTTTATAGCTGTGAAACTACTAGAGGTATAACATCATACATAAAATATGCTTAGAATTTGACGAGGAATCGAAAAATAAATTCATATATAGGGTGTTCCATTGAAAAAAAATTAACTTTTTGTTTTTCCCTGTATACTGATCGTTTTTTCAATATTTTTTATACGCAGAAAAAAAGTATTTTTCAGTACCTACATAACCATAATTTTAATTTTTTTGAGACACGTAAAATAAAAAAGTTATAGGGGGGCGACATTATAGGGGATCACCCTGTACACATCGGCGAGTACGTCGCCAAGCAAGCCTATTTTCGGTCTTAACGTAAAAATAAAAGTTAGTATTCTTCGGTCCGCGTTTAGTTACACAACCCTAGGTAGAGAGCTCTGCTTATTTCATATTTTTGCTGATATCGTGTATTTCGTTTACTTTTGTAATTTAGATTTTCAAGAATAAATCTTTAACTCTCTCCTGATGTTCGGCCCTGCCAAAAATGAAAGTATTTCAAATTCACGAGTAAATTAAAATAAGCGTATAATCTATCTCTAACACTAAAGTTGTGACCCCGGCGTGATCTCTAGAGTTATTTGTGTATTTTTGTGGCAGTCGTGCCTGTGTACTCAAGGCACTACTCCGCCGATTTAGTAGTGAAGTGAGAGACATTATTGTGCAACCAGTTGATGCAAACTCGTACAATCGACTTAAAGAAGGCTTGATCAAGCGGTTAAGTACGTCACAGGAGGAGAAAACAAAGCAGCTTCTCCAGCAAGAACAAATGAACGACAACAAACCATCACAGTTCCTTCGACGACTTTAAAGCTTGGCAGGTACAGCAATTCCAGATTCACTGGTACGAACCATTTGGCAGAGTCGCCTTTCTACCGACATACGAACCGCTGGTTCTATTTCTACAAGTAACACTTTGGCTGAAGCAGCAAAAACTGCCGATCACGTCTACGATATTTTATCGTCACGTCCATCGATCGCCACCACAAGTGCTCCGACCACCAGCCATTCCAGCGACAACCAAAGGCTCGCTATAGACTTGGAACGAGTGATAGTGCGCCTTGATTCGATCGAGACACGATTAACGAACATTGAGCGAAATCAATCGCGTTCGGGTTCCCGTCCTCCGCGTCCATCTACCCCAGGACACTCTTTCCGCTCTCAATCCCGTATGTGTTGGTACCATTATAAATTTGGTCAAGCTGCTAAAAGTTGCAATCAGCCTTGTGAGTGGGAGTCGGAAAACGAAGCTGGCAATCGTTAATCGCGGGTAGCGACCATTGCCTACTTAAATCCCGCCGTTTATTCGTTTGAGACAAGTCAACCAATGTGCAGTTTTTAGTGGATACAGGAGCAGATCTCTGTGTTTACCCTCATCACCTACTTCGATAACCACGTGAAAAGTCACCCTATGTACTTTCCGCTGTTAATGGAACAAACATAACGACTTATAGTACCTGTACTTTCACACTCGATCTCGGCCTACGCAGGGATTTCATTTGGAGGTTTGTAGTTGCCGACATTTCTAAGCCCATTCTCGGAACAGATTTTCTGGCATATTATGGATTACTTCCGGATCTACTTAATGGACGCCTAGTCGATTCTACCACTACGCTTACTTTTCCAGGAGAGGTGACGGAGTGTAGTATACCTTCCATTAAAACGGTCATGGGCTCGACACGACATGTTTAAGCACTTTCCAGACATTAATCGCCCAGAAGCAACTCCTAAACCGATCCGTCACGCAACGAAGCACCACATCGCGACCACCCCTGGACCACCAGTTTCGCACAAACCACGCCGACTCGCTCCGGTCAAATACCAAGCTGCCAGGAAAGAATCTGATACGCTGCTCAAATTAGGAATCGCACGGCCCTCCGAAAGCTGTTGGGCAGCACCTCTTCACCTAGCGCCGAAAATGGGGGACGAATGGAGACCATGTGGGGATTACCGCGGACTCAACGCTAGAACGATCCCTGATTGCTATCCTATTAAGCACATTGAAGACTTTTCCCAGTGCCTTCGCGGAAAAACAATATTTTCGACCGTGGATTTAGTGCGCGCGTATAACCAAATCCCGGTAGCCGAAGAAGACATTCCGAAAACCGCGATTATAACTCCATTCGGGCTGTTTGAATATCGATTTATGGCTTTTGGCCTTCGGAACGCGGCACAAACTTTTATCGACGAAGTGCTTCACGGACTAGATTTTTGTTACGCGTATATCGACGACATCTTAATCGCCTCGACATCGCCAGAAGAGCATTTACGTCATTTAAAGGTTCTTTTCGAGCGACTAATGAAATATGGAGTCGTAATTAACCCCGCGAAGTGCGTGTTCGGTCAAGCTGAAGTGGCTTTTCTTGGCTACCTAGTCTCCGAAGCAGGTACTCGCCCGTTACCCGAGAAAGTGCACATGATTCGGACATTGCTGCGACCGGATACAGCAAAAAAGCTTCGTCGGTTTCTAGGTATGATAAACTTTTATCGCAGATTTTAACCTAGAGCTGCCGTAATGCAAGCCCCGTTAAACGAACTTTTGGACACCTGTGGCATCCGCGGCTTTTGAAGCCACCAAAGAAAGCCTTGCACAGGCTGCTTTGCTTGCTCATTCAAAATTCGACGCGACTCTCTCCATTTTTTTGTGGCGCGTCGGAATTCTTCGTGGGTGCCGTGCTACAACAGTAGAGCGAAGGTGCATGGCAGCCCCTATGTTTTTTTTCGAAGAAACTTAGCCCTGCCGAGCAAAAATATAGTGCTTACGATCGCGAACTTTTGACAATATACCTCCCAATTCGTCATTTTCGTCATATGGTAGAAGCAAGACAATTGACAATTTTTACAGACCACAAGCCTATAACATTTGCATTTCGTCAAAAAGCAAGCCAGAGCTCACCACGACAGTTCCGCTATTTAGATTTTATTGGCCAATTTTCCACCGATATTCGGCACGTTTCCGGTAAAGACAATGTAGTGGCAGATGCTTTATCGCACATTGAAGAACTAGAATTTATTCTAGACTTTGAAGCCCTCGCTACATCGCAGAAAAACGACATCGAACTCCAGAAATGGCAACAGGAGAACTCTTCTCTGCAGTTGAAGCGCATGCAGATTCCCGGAATCAATACCTTATTATTATGCGATGTTTCTACTGCAGCAGCTCGACCGTTTATTACCAAACCATTTAGGAGAGCCGCATTTGACACTGCCCACCGCCTTTCTCACCCCGGAGCCAATGCAACTGTCAAGATGGTAACGCAACGTTTTGTGTGGCCATCCATCAAGAAAGATTGCAGAGCTTGGGCTAAAAATTGTCTGGAGTGTCAGCGAGCAAAGATAAGCCGTCACACCGTTGCACCCATAGTTCCTTTCATGCCACCTTCAGCAAGGTTCGAGCATATACACATGGACATTGTGATAATGCCAACAGTAAATGGGTTCCGCTACTGCCTCACGATGATTGACCGCTTTACTCGTTGGCCTGAAGCTGTTCCCCTGCAAGACCAAGAAGTTGCAACTGTAGCCGAAGCCTTCTACAAAAATTGGATATGTCGGTTTGGCACGCCTCTAAGAGTCACAACCGATCAAGGCCGTCAATTTGAGCCGCATTTGTTCAAGCACCTGAACCGCTTGACCTGTACAACTCACCTGCGCACCACGGCATATTATCCTGCAGGAAATGGCATGATAGAGCGATTTCATCCTCAGCTCAAGGCCGCTATCAGGTGCCACCTCAGCCAGCGATGGACAGACACCTTACCGACAGTCCTCTTAGGCATTCGCTGTGCTTGGAAAGAAGACCTCCAGTCCAGTGTTGCGGATATGGTATATGGACAGACCATCCGTCTCCCCGGGGAATTTCTTTCCGAAAATCGTCAGGCAGACAGCAGCGTACCTGAGTTTATTCAGAAACTGCGAGAGCACATGCAAGAACCTCGACCAACACCAGGCACCCAACATGGTTGCAGGAAAATGTTCGTGCACAAGGATCTTGCGACCTCAAACTATGTGTTTCTACGGCACGATCCCTCCAAAGCCCCACTGCAGTAGCCTTACGATGGTCCCTTTAAGGTCCTTAAAAGGTTCGATAAGACGTTCATCATCCACATGCACGACCGTGCCGTCACAGTCAGCATAGAACGTCTCAAATCGGCATTTATGTTATCAGAAGACTTGGAAGACGTCGCCGCCCCACCGCAGACCCTGCAACACAGCTACACCATCGTTCCATCCACTCAGGCCGCTCCTCCGCCTACAGACGTGCCTGCAGCCGACTATGCCGACGTGAATCCTGCTCCTGCTGAACAGCGACGAACCACTCAGGGAGGCCGAGTAGTTAGATTTCCTGATCGTTTCCAGGCTGGACTTTCATAGCCTTATCACTGGCAGGGGGGTGATGTGGGCGAATGCTCCGACGCAATGTGTAGTTTATATATATATATATATATATATGTATTATTTATCAAGCTTTTATTTAATCATTTCGAATTTACTTTTATAAGATAGTTGACCATATTTTGTTATCACAGAGTTTTCTACCTAGTGTCCCCATTAACCAGCTTTGGGTTTTTACCACAATATCGGGCCCAATTCTCTTTGGTCCTTTTTATTTTTATTAAGGTTTCCTTCCTGGGATTGTTTACAATTAAAGCCAGCTGTTATATTTCAAGTACCACGCTCAATGGTTATTATTTTTTGCTGGGAACGTACACACCGGCGAGTACGTCGCCAAGCAAGCCTATTTTCGTTCTTAACGCAATAAATAAAAGTTCGTATTCTGCGGTCCGCGTTTAGTTACACATCCCTAGGTAGAGAGCTCTGCTTATTTCATATTTTTGCTGATATCGTATATTTCGTTTACTTTTGTAATTTAGATTTTCAAGAATAAATCTTTAACTCTCTCCTGATGTTCAGCCTTGCCAAAAATTAAAGTATTTCAAATTCACGAGTAAATTAAAATAAGCGTATAATCTATCTCTAACGCTAAAGTAGCTTTCTCCTCTTAACAGAATTTCGATGATGAGTTAATATAATTCGAAACGTTGGCAAGAAATAATAATTGGTTTTCCTGACACCTTGAATCCTACAAACACCACTTAAATTATACATTTTGGTCACCATCTTTACTGGTCTTTTGAAAATATCTCAACAACGAAAAAAGATGGATTTATTATTAAAGCAGCATTGAACTAGAAATTAAATAGCATACAACTTTTTCCGTTAAACCTATTTTCTAGCACACATAGTTTTAAAATTCCCAATCCTATAATGGGTGAAGCAAAGTACACTTTACCGCACCCGAGCAGATAAAATTGTTAACGAATTGGTCATTTGCTGAGAAATGCATAAAACTGATGTGCAGCAGTAATAATTTTGGTTTATTTCGAAGCCCAGTTAACGGGCCTGCTAAGAATCGATTTTTATAGAAAGAGGTAAAATTCAGTGACATATATATATTTTTTCAAACTTATAAAATTTTATTATAAGACAATATTCTAAAAAAAATTGTTAGAATAACTGCATCAGGTTATCATGAGATAAATATTTACATTTCAACTCAATGCACGTTTAAGTAAAATAGTTCTTGTGTTAACGCTGCAATTTATAACTGTAAATACACAGGATGTTTCAATATTACAAATATTACACGGGCAAACTTAAACAAGTGATTCCATAATTTGAAATGTTTTTTTTTAGTATTTTAACTTAAAAAAATACCTGATTCACTAGTTAAAATTTGTCGCTGTCGTACTTAAACCAAAATTTTCATACCGATAAATACAATCCCTTTCTTTAAACCTTTATTTACTTTAAAGGACTTGGAAAACTTTATTTTTTTATTTTCTTTGTAAAAGTTGCCTCCAGAAACATCTATCAAAAAAAAAGTGCAAAACTTGCGAGAGTCTTGGAGCGCGACCAGGACCAAGACCAAGACTGGACCCTGCAAGATCAAAACCAGGAGCACTTATTAGACTGCAAGACCAAGACAAAGACTAACCCTATCTTGGTCTTGCATCTGCTCATCACTATTTACGGCTGATTTTGTAACACTGAGATAAAAAGAATACGATCGGAAGACTACTGAACTTAATTCTCTGCTGGTAGGTGTTTCTAGATTTAAATTTTGAGTTCTAGTTTAGTGCAATAATTTTTGAAAATCCCAGTATCTAAAGGACTAAACTTTGAAAAAGGTCTTGCAAAGGAAATGGGCTTCAGATAATTCAACAGAATTTAGGAATCAATACTGGCCACGTAATGTCAATGCTTTCAATTAATTATAAATGTAAAGGTAGCAGTGCTTTACATTATTTATTAATTATAAATATATTAATAATCTTATATGACGAAAATAATAGTGCTTAAAATAAATTAGTCGTTACTATCAACAATACTAGCTTGATATTTCAAATTACTAGTACATAGCCATGTAATAAACCGTGCGAAAATAAATATGTAAAATAATAATACCAAAGATATATTTTTTATGTATCTTTGATAATACTTAAAGCTGTGAGCACAAATTACTCACAATACCGTATCTAGATCAATTAACTGAAATTTACTAGCTTTCACCATTTTGTCCACAGAAAATACTTCTACGCTAGATGCTAGCCACAAAATAACGTAACGTAGCGCAAAACGCTACAATCTTCAAAATTATATTAAATTATTAGAGAGACGACAGACGACATAACATTTATGGTACCAGTAAGTTACTTCTATATGTATAGTGTTTTGAACGTGTTACAACGAGGACACGTTTGTTTGTTCCTAAGGTACCTAGTACCATAAACCTAGTTAGGTTTATGGTAGTACCTTCTTTTTAAGAATAATACAATCAGCATTTATCATTAAATTAAATGACTTGTGGTTGGACGACTAGCAAAGGTTGGACGACCAGCAAATAAGTAACTACAAATCCAAAAAGGGAGAGAAGGCTGGTAACAAATGTGAAACTGAATATTCCAAATGTAGAATCTTTTTAAACTCTGTAAAGTTTCTTAGTAACTATTATTTATTTTGCTTTTTTAATAAACCCTGCACTACATGTGTATGAAAATGCGTGACATGACAAAATCTACGGACGATTAGGTACGATTAGTGTAAAGTAAACCTGTGATTAGAAGCAACCAGTAAGAGGTCACGATTTGTTTTTTACGTGGTAGGTTATATATCGTCGGACCTAGGATAACACTAAGTTCAGGAAGTTACTGAATTTTACAAAACTGTTTTTTTTTAATGGCGAATTACCTCGAAACTGCTGATATGACTACTAAATCAATTTTTACCATTTATCATATTTTAACCACAAAGCTGTTATCTAGTATATGCTAGTTTTGCCCTCTTTTATATGAAGCCATTGGTATAAAAAGCTTTAAATAAACATGATTATGGGATTTTTTATGACAGTGACACACACACTAAAGGGAGATCCTATGGTGCTCGACGAGCTGTGTGTGTGCGGTTCTTGAATACTTGTAGGTTGTAATTAGGGGAAAACAGATGACCTGAAAGTGAGTTCCACAGTGATGCAGTGCACCAGACAAAGGAAGGATCTGTCGTGAAAATATCTGTAAAACAGGGAAATCTCGGCCACATGTCTGCGGTGTTTCAGACTATCCAGATTCCGGGTCAATTTCGGGTCGCCGACGGCACGCACAGCTTTCTTAATTCTGGACGGAATCCAGCAGCTTTAAGGTGCGGCACCCCAGATATGTGAGCAATATTCTAAGCACGGCGCCCTTTGCGCTTTATAGAGCAAGAGCAGCTGCTGTGATATGTACAATTTTTTGTTGCGGAATAGCGCACCACCATCCTACGAGGCTGATTTTGCATTTTAGCAACGTGGTCATGTTTGGACTTATTGCTGTGGACCGAAACGCCCAGTAGTCCGAGTGACGAGGATGAAGGAACGGTGGATGCTATCATAATAATATCAGGGCCCGCCGTATTGGCTTTTTTGGTAAACGTTGCTGCTTGGGTTTTTGCTGCATTGAACTGGACCAAATTTCTGTCGCAACAAGTGCAAACTTTCTCCAGATTTTTATTAAATGTTGTAATCTGCTCTTGTTTGCGGTGATAAGTCTCAGTCGCTGGTAAAGGTTTCTCTGATCTAAATTGGGAGTCAAGGGTACTGGCATCTGCAGAACTATAAACAGGATTATTGGTTTCGGTCAGCAGGTCACTAGTATAGATGAGGAACTGAGTTGGTGAAAGTATTGAGGCACACCTGCATTAATGGTGAACGTGTATGAGACGTATCCATCAACTGACACGTGCAGAGGAGCTGGAGGAAACTGGCAGGCCAGCTGGAGAAAGACGCTGGCAATCTGAAGGACGGAAGTTTATTGAGCATTCTATCATGCCAAACTCTGTCCAATGCGAGGGGTAAGCCGCAGGCCAAAATTTGTACCTACACTAGAATTCCACTAGTCTTAATAATTCCACGGAATTTCATGTAATTCCACGTAATTCTACGCAATTAATTCCATGAAATTCAACGGAATTCTATTGGCACAGATACGACTTTTACATTTATTTAAAAGGGTTTATTAGAAAAAACAAAAAACGCCTATATGCATTACTGTTTTTAAGTGGCAGGGGTTTTTATAGTATTTAAACTTAACATATTAAGAAAAATATAAATGGTTGGAAGTAATTCAAATTTACATAAAGACAAACGGCTAATTAAAGAAATTCTTATATGAACTAGACCGAAAAGACTTACTTTCTTTGCTTTACAGAGACGTTGAAAATGATCGTTTTCAGAGAGGTATTATGAAAAACTATTTTTGGTTCCAGCTTTCCTTATAAACCCAAATTAACCCAAAATACCATAAATGACCCTTTGAAAGGTATCTAGGTTTATCAGCTTGTTTGGAGTTAATAAATTATATTAAAATTTATCTGCATTTTTAAAAGATAGGGGCAATAAAAATGCGTCATTGATCCGACTAAAACGTATATTGGGAAGTATAACGATTACTGATTGGACATTACTGGTAATTTAGTCCGAGACGTTCATTGGATAACAAGACGAAAAAAACAAAAGAAATACAACCTGAAGAGATCGTATTAATTGATAGCATCAATTTTATCGAAAAAACGCGAAGCATAAATTGGCACCAGAGGTGCCAAAACAAGATCATAAATTTGCCGGTTGCCCTTAAATGAAACGCCTCCGCATTGGCGGCTTCTCCCAATAAATCATTAATCATTGTCAAATTTAATCTTCGCGCCGACGTTCGCTATAGAGAGGATATAATGTACTAACCAGTTTTTATATAGCTTACAAGTTCGCTCAATTCGACCCCACCAATACAGGGTGCTACAAGCTCGAGATCATAGAGATAGATCCCGAAAACCGTATGAAACAAAGAACTGATTAAATTCGGGCACTTGGATGTTCAGCTGTATGGCTGTGAGAAAGCTGATAATTTACATTGCTTTTGAGAAGATTAGAATTAAATGAAATTGCCGAAATATATATTTTTTGTATGCCTGGCTTGCTTCCTGTTTCTAATTATCTGTCGACGACATTAATTTCCGGTTTAACCGCTGGCTAGGCCAGAAATTAGATTTATATGGATAAATCATTCAAAACTAAGACAGACATGTGCAATCCGTTGTTGAGCGGTTTGGATTATATAGGTACTATAGTGGTGAAAATTGTGTTTTTCACACGTCAATACTTATAGTGTGTTATATGAAATATATATAGAATTTTAGCAGAATTATCAAATAGATGTTAATTTTCCGGTATCTTGTATATTTTTCGATCACAAGATATCTATGATACATGCTATAATTCCAATTTACTAACCAAAAAAAATGGTCAATATTCTTTCCACATGTCGACGTCTCATGAATGTAATAGTATATTATTTTATATGGAGGAAAAGTATCTTTTCCTCCAAATAAAATATGCTGTTTTTTCTTCAAATGTCGACAAATTAATGCAAAAACATCTCTTTTTAATAGTAATAATATCTAATTATTATTAAAGATAAGTGGGTTCGCAAGGCGGCTTAGACCGGTGTCGGTGAATAGGCACAGGTTGTTGCTATAGTAATGTAACATAAAGCTGTCAGTTTTTTAATATTGCGTCTCCGATTGCGTTTTAATTCCGTATTGATAAGCCGTTATTGAGTAAGTTCGATTAAATAATAACCAATTTGTTCCTAAATTAGTGATTTTTAGAAATGCAGTCATAAATTGAGTGATAAATACAAATTGTAGTTTACTAAATCTTGAGTTGTTGACGCTTATTTTGTTGTTTGTTTGTATTGTATCTATGTTGCTATGACAACACTTTTACCTCCGCCGGCGGAAAAGTGAAAAGTAAAGCTACGGCGGAGGAAAAACGAAACTTCACGGCCGCCTACAGTCGAGTAATGACGGATTTGTTGACGTTTGAAGAAAAAATATTTTAAATCTGTATAACTGTTAGCGTTTTTATGTCGAATTTTACTTGTAAGTTGTATTTGTATTGACGGATTTTAGCAAATACCTCCTGACGATATAGAGGATTTTTGGAGTAAATAAGTTAAATATTATTGAACCGAATACCTACCCAGTAATAATTAGTTTTGCTTCACAAATAGTCCACCACTGGCGCAGTTTCTCCCGGAATTCGTGGCAGCCCTAAGGTTTCGTCAAGACCATAATATGAGTGTCGTAAAGGATAGTAAATCAGTTATAGTGCCTTGTTATGAAGTTGAAGTTGTGTATATGAGGAAGATGCGTAGGAAGGGCGGGACTGATAAAAAATGCCACAGCGTTTTCGGGGCTTGGTGACATGATGACATTCTTTACATCTTACATCCTTAATCTCTAGACCTACAACCAACAACACCTCTGCAGAAGCACAAAAGTGTTCACAAAATTTTAACTTGTGACATCATGCATGTGGTGCATGATGTCTTTACGATTGGGAGCGAAGATATAGGAGGGGGGCTTGCGGGTGAAAGGGTAATTGCGATCGAGGTGCAATTGGCTGCAATATTGCCAGACTACTACTATTAGGATACCCGTATATACAGAATGTATCTCTTACATTACAATTTTTGCAATATTGCAGAAAACGTATTTCCACAAGATATTCCTTCCTCTTCTTATAATGTGGTATTTCGTAATTTATTTAATTATTTAATACTACTATCTTGTTTGTGCACTTTCCTAAAATAATACGTTCTTTTTAGAGGCGGCAAGAGCGTCTGAGACTATATAACAGAAAGAAGAAAAAACGACAAAGGATTGATTGATAGTTTGCAAGATTGCCGATAATGGCTACCGTAATTAGTGTTATTTTCTTGTATTTTTCTGAAATCGGAAGAATTTATGTGTTTTTAAGTGTGTGGAACTTGTACCTAATATTTCGTTATATATTTAGATATAAAATTTATATCTTTAGGCGCATTTTTAAACATTTAAAACCATATATTTCGGATTAAAACATTACCTCTTATAAGTACCTATAGAAGGTAATGTTTCAAACTACTTAGTTTAAGAATGGCAAAGGTATACCTTTTGGATAGATTTTGCTGGTTTATGATTTCAATTATTTTTGTAGAACTATACCTACCTTTTTCGGCGAACTTAATTAAGTATATTCTTTAGTTGGGACTCTCCTAACTCTGTGTGCCGATTTAAAACTAAGACGGAGCTCTTTAGCTGCCTTTGCTGTCGCTTTAAATATAAACCGCGGACCACATGCATCATTTTCCGAGCTTTGATGGCGATTTGGCTCAATTCATTATTAGTTCATTCTATGACCCCAAAGGAATTGCCATTGCCTTATTTTTTTTTCAGGCAGCCTCGATAACCAAATTTCAAATAGTTTATGTATGGCGCCTTCATCAACCAACTGCGCATCCTTTCTATATCCTTGTTGTGTCCTCTCTGTTTTTGAAGCGTTAAAAACCAAAAAGTTGGAATCACATCACCTTTCAATCTTTGCCAGATCACTCTTAACATTTTTTCCCAGTAATTTGATATCTTGGTAGTGGTGCCAAAGGATAGTCGTATCATCCGCGAAAATTGTAAGAAAGCCACCAATGATAGTGGAGGGGATATCGTATATATTAGGAACAATGGTGGGCCCAAAACCGAACTTTGGGGGACACCCGATCTCCAGACATCATCAATTGAGAGCAATTTGATAAGTAGAACCTGGACTAGACCCCTTAACTCATAAACTTCGAGCTTCTGCAACAGTGTTCCGTGACTCATGCAATCGAACGCTTTTGACAAATCACAGAACACTGCTGCCGCTGCCTCAGCCTCATTCAGCTGGAGATAGTTTGCACCAAAAAAAAAATGGCATCGCTAGTACTCCTAGAGTTCCGAAATCCAAACTGCTCAGACCTCAGATTGCAATGCTTCTGCAAAAACGCCAAAGTCCTTTTTTTTACCAGCCTTTCAACAATTTTTGTAATTGACGGAAGTAGAGATATGGGTCTGTAACTTAAAGGGTCTTGATGATCCCCACCCTAAAAAGAGGTAAAACTTGAGCCATTTTAAGGCAAGATGGAAATGTTATTTTACCTAACATGTCCCAATAGCTGCTACCATTGCCGCAACAGCTTCATCCGGAAGAGCAAGGAAAATTCGCAGTTAAAGCTCGTGTCAACCTGATGCATTTTTATTTTTATTTCCCCAAATATCCCCTTTGGTTCAAAAATGTCAGTCGGAGTCAATTAAAACGAGTCACAGACCGAAATTTTTCGCAGATAATCCAGTGGACTTCCTGGATTATCAATATTTTTTGAAAGTGAGGAAGCAATTGATCACTAGGGAATACAATTGCTCCACAGATATGTCAATATATTTATATATCTGTGTATATATAGT
>JAEQML010077415.1:0-12897 GCA_016904865.1 Pissodes strobi | reverse complement strand
TATTCAATAATCTAAAAGACTAATACATGTTCCATAATTCTGGGTACTTTTTATTTGTCCATGGTAGCTAACATTTTAACGTATCGTAGGTGTCTGTATATTTATTTCACCTTTTTCCGTTCATTTTAAAGTGTATTTGTCTGGTTGGCTCGTTTATTGATAGATGTCCTTGTGTGTATTGTTGTTAAGTATATATTTTTTAGTTTTTAAACTATTTAAATATGCATAGTCATTAAGTGTTTGTGTTGGTTGTGACCCGGTAAGTTTTTCCATTGTTTTGTTTAATTTTAGATATTGAGGTTTATTTTTAATTATAGGTGTGATGATGCTCTTAAAGCGAAACATGTAACCCAAATAAACAATTTTTTGACATAAAGATACTGTAGATTTGGAGATTTGTTTTTGTGTTTTATTCTACTTAAACAAAGTCAGTATCTTAGAGAAATATGGATGATTTCTTTGATTGTTTTATATTGTTATATGTAGTGTCAATATTTTTTAACCACCAACATATATCGGGTACTATGTTATCATGAATTATCATGGTATTCTCATAATTTTGATTATTTTTATTTAAATTTCTACATTTTTCTTGTTCTAGTCGTTTTGTGTAGAGCCAACCGTATTTTACAGCCGGGCGTAATGAAACTAATGTCCCAATCAAACGTGCAAATTCTCTAATTTTTAATTTTCCTCCGGGAACTATCCGTTTTAACATTGTTTTTGTTCTTTCTCTTTTTTCTAAAGGTATTTCTAATATCATTTTTTTGGTATTAAAAATAAAACCCAGAATACTCTTAACATTGTTAATGACAAAGCCCAAGGATTTTAATTCCTTAACTACAAAGTTTACATTGTTTTGACATTCCAAAAATGAAGGTGCCATAATTAAGAAATCATCCAGATAATTAACAACTATGATGCCCTCATTTCTAAAATATTGTAAAACTGGTTTTAACATTTTTGTAAAAGCGTAAGGTGCAGATGTTAATCCAAAACAAAGACATGTAAATTCATAAAGACTGTCGTTAAAACAGAATCTTAAAAATCTTCTATATTTTTTATGAACTGGCATAGAAAAGTAAGCATCCTTTAAGTCAATTGTTGCCATAAACCAGTCCTTCTGAATTAGTCTTAATACGGTTCTGGTATCTTCCAATTTAAAGTGCGGGGCTATTACAAAATCGTTAAATTTTTTTAAATTTAATATGAACCTTTTAGAGCCATTAGATTTTGGGGTTAAGAATATTGGTGAAACATATTGATTTTTTCTTATTGAACATTTTACTACAGCTAACCCTAACTTTACCAGCTCTGTAATATTGTTTTGAAATTCCTCTTTTTCTTTTATGCTATATTTTTTACAAAATGGATTGGACTGTCTTATTGGTACCCCCCTCAATGGTATTTTATAGCCCTTGACACATTGTAAAACTAAGGAATTATTGGTAATACGTTGCCATTTTTTTACAAACAGTCTAAGTCTACCTGCCTGGTGTGAATCTTCTAGCTCTGCTTCTAATATCTGCGACGATAACGATCCCCCGAGGGTTGTTGTTGGCCCCTGGCGGTCTGTCTCGCTTCCCTCGGATAGCGGATGGGGCGATAACCGTTTAAACCCGGTCTTGTTGGTCTAGTCGTACCACTGGTGCCTGGCGACGCTGTTGCCGGTTTTCGACTTATTACGCCTCCCCCCTGCCTTCGAGGTGGATGTTGAGTGAACCTTTTAATATTGAAGGGTTTTAAGTTTTTACTGGTAGATTCGATGGACTTGGCCGCTTTGATTTTGTCCGTCAAATTATCTCCAAATAAATATTCTTTTGTTGTTTCTGTCTGTTCCAAGATGACTTTCATATTATAATTAACCAACGGCAAAATAAACTGCTTCCTTCTCGCAGTAATTTCATGGAACGTGTTTGCTAACACTCGTGCCGAATCCCAAAGCGGGTCAACTATCTTGTTGTTGCTATTTTCCGTATTAATAAGTTCCCCAAGGCCCTGTCCTAAGGTTGATAAGGCTAGTCCGATCTGTTTTTGGAGATTAACTAAGCTCTTATCCTTATTTTTATGAGCCATAGACATTATACTGGCAATCTCGGGGTTTATATCCGGAGGATCAAATTGTACATTGGAAGGTCCTCGATATTTGGAATTTAATTCGGCACTTTGTTCACTTGTCAAGCCTTTTTGAATTATAAATTGCCATCTTGAAGCAATAGCCGGATGAAGATCGAAAGTTTTGGTATCTTTGTGATGTGGATCCTCTCCGAAAATATTCAGAAAACCTTCTGATATAGGTGTTTGAGAGGTACTTTCGTCATTATCTTCATCATTGACGGAGTCGGAAGCGGAAGTTGGTAAAGCTGTCGTACCTCGCTGGGCACAACCTTCACCAGCGACATTTGCCGATGCACGCCGGGATCGGTCTCTGTCGCAATTTCTCACAGAATGTGGCTCGCTTATGTTTTCCTCGGATGAAGACGAAGATGAAATAATTCTACGCCTTCGAGGCTTGCGTACTACAGGTTTATCACTGTTTTCTGACGAATATGAATGTGAGCGACCACGTTTTTGATCAGCGGAACGAAATCGAGACCGCTGTCTTCGATTGTTCCTTACTTTTTTCTTTAAACGTTTTAAGATTAAAGATAGATCGTCTGAGTCAATATCGCTTGATTCAGAACTGAATCTCCTTCTTTTTCCCATCACGCACGAAAACACACAACGATAATGTCACTATAACAACACTAACGCGTTTAATATATTATATTACATACACTGTTAATTATCGAAAATAATTCAAGTTCACACGGCAACCCCGAACGACCCCGATCGATATTTTACTAATAACAGTACGTACGTCTCAATGCGTTGAGCACAAGAATCCGAATGACTAACAGTTAAGTGGAAGTAATGGGTACCGGGGTGCAGGGGTGTTTATTTTTCACGTCTTTAAAATCTTGTGCGTATCGAGTATCAGGTCCGAACTACATAGTAAATTGTCTTTGAAGTGGATGCGGAGAATAATTGGAATATTCGGTTTAATTCTGAATTCGAATCTTTTGTTACTTAAAAAATTCGACTATTTGGATATTTGACTAATCTATTATTCGAATATTCGACTATTTAACTATTTGAATGTTCGAATATTCGTTTTTTTGTGAAACTGTTTATCATTCAAACAAAAGAAAAGGCTTTTTTTTCGTAATTTAACTTTATCACTCTTTAAATTTTCAAAAAATTCATTTTCAAAATTATTTTGATTATGAAAGTCATGTTTTCGCAGTTTTTTTAGCAATCTGTATAAAAAAAATCCAAAATTCGCTTCGTAGAAAAATATATATATAAAAAAATCTTACTATTTTTGCGGGAAGCAGAAACTTCTATCAAGAATTACTTTTTGTCGAAAAACAACGTTTTTAGACCATTTGCCCTCTTACACTTGGGCCCTCTATCCGTGGGCATACTGTATAATAGGTTATGTATGTAGATGTCGATTAGGGCTCGGAATTATATTTGAATAGTAAAATATTCGAATAACCGATTTACCGATTAGTCAAACATTCGAATTATCGAAGTTTTTAACAAAAAAATCGAATTTAGAATAGCCGAATATTCGAATATTTTAATTATTCGAATACAATTCCTAGCCCTATTTGAAAATATAATATTAGGACTCGGAATGGTATCGAATAAGTCAAATATTCGGCTATTCTAAATTTGAATTTTTTGTGTGTTAAAAAAATTCAACAATTCGAATATTTGAATATTCGACTATTCAAATAGATATTCGAATAAATACCAAACGACTATTCGTATACTTATATTTTGAAAATTCCGAGCCTTATTTCAAACATAAATAACTGCGGATTTACCTATTATGCATTAAAAATTCAAATTCTCTGCTACTCAATGTTTCAAAGAAGTTATAACGTTCAAATAATGTATTTTTTGATTCAGATAGTAAGGAAGCAGTCAGAGCAAATTTCTGAGATTTGTGCATAATAGTCTCAAAATTGACAGCTATATAATAATTGGATATTTAATAAAATAATTTGAATATACAAATATCAAGGAATATATATTTTTCGTTGATGAAGTGACATTTGCGGTACCTATATTTATGTTTGGAGCACATTCTCAATTTTTAATTCGAAGAATATTTACAGTGGCGTAGCTAGAAATGTGAGCGCCGGGGGGCAAGCCTATCCGCTGGCGCCTAAAACAAACCTATATTTTGTGTATATACACAAATTAATCAAAAAATAATACATCATAATATTAAACGTATATATTTTTGAAGTGAAACTTCTCAACGCGCGTCGGGAGTAAAAATTGAAGGTCGCGATCCCGACACACGGCGGGCGAGCTGGCCGGGAACGGAAAACGGTCACGGATATGTACTGTGATATCTTTGTTAGTTTGCAAGATAAAAATACGGGATTTGCTCTATTACCTTGTCAAGACATAAGCGAAACTTTTATGAAGAATATTTTTTCTTCATTTAGGCCTTCCCTTTTTGTTAATTGAGTGATATCTATATTTAAAAAAACTTCTTTTTAACCAAATCCGTTAAGATATGTATAAGGCTAGGGCGCTTAATTATTGTGATATCTTTGTTAGTTTACAATATAAAAATATGGGGTTTGCACTATTACCTTGTCAAGACATAAGCGAAACTTTTATGAAGAATAGCTTTTTCATTTAAGCCTTCCCTTTTTGTTAATGGAGTGATATATTTAAAAAAAAACTTTTTAACCAAATCCGTTAAGATATGTATAAGGCTAGGGCGTATAATTATTGTGATATCTTTGTTAGTTTACAAGATAAAAATATGGCGTTTGCTCTATTACCTTGTCAAGACATAAGCGAAACTTTTATGGAAAAATTAATTAATTAAACATTGGAGTCTTTCTCCGGTTTTAAATCGACGTAAATTGATCGATTATTTGATAAAAATTAATTTTTGGACAAATTTATTTTCTATGCTTAGTACTGCTAGGCTATTTAGACTTGTCTGGCTAATGGTACCTCCTAAATACGAAACTCTAAAAAAGACATACTTTTTACGACCGAAATTTTCGCGGGAGAAAATTACATAAGATGGCTATTTCAGTTTTTTTATAAAAGTACAGGGAAAGTAAAAAAATCGCCTTGTCTAGTCCTCGTTGGATAACCCTGTACCAAATGCCACCGCGCGGGGATGCATATTTACACATCCTAACATACGACGGCACCAGAGTACTGAAATCGCTTGTAAGCGTTTGTAGCGCTACAAAAGCTCACTGATCTGGGCACCTAATTACGCCATGTCTTCGCGATGCAATTAATTTGCGGCAAGAGCCCTCGTGGTCGAGAGATCTAGATGGGTAGGTCTCAATCCGGCGGCCTGGGCTCAAACCCCGTGGCTTTTTAAATTTTTTTTTCTTGATTTTGGGTTAGTTTGGGTTAGCACCTGGTTAGTTCCCTTCTCTTGAGCCCCCGTAGCGAGCGAAGCGAGCGAAGCGAGCGGAGGGCCATGCGAAAAGTGAAATATTATATAACAGCGTATTCCAGGTGCCCAAATCAGTGAACTTTGGCTATCGGCGGCCCGGGTTCAAACCCCGTTGCTTTTTTTTTTATTTTTTTTACGTTAGGTTTCTAAACAGTTTTTTCTTGATTTTGGGTATGTCTTAGATTAGTATGGGTTAGCACCTGGTTAGTTTCCTTTTCTTGAGCCCCCGAAGCGAGCGGAGGGCCATGCGAAAACTGAAATATTATATAACAGCGTGTTCCAGGTGCCCAAATCAGTGAGCTTTTGTAGCGCTACAAACGCTTACAAAACCTAATCGATTTCAGCTCCCTGGTGCCATTGTACGTGAGGATGTGTAAATATGCCGCCGGGATATATCTTTTTATTCCACATAGAATAAATAATAAATACCTGACACAAAATGTATTGGTTGGGTAAAAAGTTTAATACATATTTTGGTCTTTGATTGTATTATAATTTAAAAACTCAATTAAGCTCATGAGCATTGTTATCATTAGCATATTTATAAATTCGGAGCGGCGCCTAATTTCTCTTGGCGCCGTGGGGCCTTGCCCCCCCTGGCCCACCCGGTAGCTACGCCACTGAATATTTATACAAACTAGTAGTGTGTTGTAGCCGGCGCCATCTATCCGTAACCTGCTAAGTTTATCATAGATAGACAGTACTATACTATAGTAATTATTGGCTACTACTTGACCTGTGTATGTCAGGTGAACCTAGACAAATGCATCAGAAAGTTTGTACCTTCTGCAGAGACAAGGGGAGAGACAGTTAAGTAATATAGAAAATTTGTCCCAGCATGCCATCTCTTTTACTTGATGCATTTCTGTATAGCGCTCTCTTCATCTAGCCTAACCAAAGGGTATTGTAGATGGAGCCAAAGTCGTGTCGACGCTGTTGCAACAAGAAATGATATATGTCTTTGTCTAACTCATGAAATACTGGGTTAGAAGCTGAACAGCTGAATACTAAATGATAACAGTTGACAGTTCAATCAATACGTTTTGACTTTTGAGTTGTTAGTTTGGCTTCTTGATGTTTTTTTATATTTCTTGTGTTAATTTCACAATTTTCTATTTGAACCATATACTTTTTCATTCATCTTGTGACTGAAACGTTAATTTGTGTAAGTACTTAGTGGAGTGGATCAGTGGACTATTTAATAGAGACAAAACAAACAGCATCATGGCTGCCGAGCCAGCTTGCATTGTTTGTGGATTAAGAAAAGATGAAGTTGAAAAAATGCACTATTTTCCTTCGTCCCTGAAAAGGTAAGCATATGAAAATTAATTATTTCAGATAAGGCTGCTACAAATACAACACAAACACGTTTACTCACTCTGAGTCAAACCCTAATAATTAATTAAACCATTGCATGTCTTCTAGCGGATACCATTGGTAAAAAAAAGTGTGGCACTGAAACTCGGCCAGTGCACAAAAAAGATTGCACCAATTCATTACCTACCAATGGGGTATACGATTTGACCTTGAGTTCAAAACTTGGCTTTTCGAGGATCGAGTATTGAGTCGAGGTGCAGTGCTGTGAAGGCCATAGAAAAATGTTATTGACCATCTGTTAACTGATCCTTTGTCGGATTTCGTTATTTTTTCTTTTGGCAACACCATCGGTGCCACACGACCTTCAAGGATTCATGCGGAACTCATTGCACTCGGAGCAAGAAATGTCACACCAATTTTCCAATGGTAGACAAATGCTTGCCCTGCACTGGCCAATGATATATACATTTTGCACTCGTGCCGCACTAGTTTTACCAATGGTATTCGCTATCATAATACTAATAATCTTTATTCCTTAAGTAGACACGCCTTACATTGAAAGCTACAAAATACTCACACAAATACACAAACATACTATAAATGCCCTAATATACATACTAAAAAACGCTTCAAATGCTGAATTGACACATTTTGTTAACTCTACTGTTCGGTGGAAAACAACTCTAGGGCTTTATTGGTTTTGGTCAAGTTTGGGCAAAAATTGACTTCTATAATAAAAACTTTTTCAACCTTATTTTATACTTGACCCAGGACTTGACCAACTTTTGCCTTAGATCTGCTACAAAAACATGATCATGTTAAAATAATATTACTTACTTTTTTAGATCCAAAATTTGGCAAGAATGTTTGGGAATGAAATATACTGGAGAGTCGCTGAAAAACTTCAGAATATGTAACAAACTTTCTCTTCAAATTCATATATGGATTTGACAACCGATAAGCTTTGACGAGATGCAGTTCCTATGCTTTGGATCCCATCTGAAATACCTTCTTCGACCAATGTAAGAACAAGCCTTGATGATGTCCAAAGTGCATTTAAAGGTAGCTAGTGTAATGTTAGTGGGCTAGGTCCAGTAGTAGTAAGATAAGAATAGATTTAACCAGAGATTTAACATATCAAGTATCACACGTCACACAGAAATAACACTAACACCAAAAAAATGGATTTAAATTACATAAATGTACATATAATAAAAAATACTCCACATCCAGACGTTTGGCCTAAAATTTACTATCACTTGCTCATCTCAACAGTTGTCTCTTACCAATTATTGGACAAGAGCTTCGACACTTGAATACAAACATAATTTCTGCCGAGAAATTTTTCATGACTGGCTTTTCAACCATAATTATTCACCCCTTTTGATGTCATAACTTTTTTATTTTTCTTCACTTAAAGTCAAAGGGTGAATGAACTTAACAAACATTTTTTTGTTATTTCCAGATGAAACCATCGATGCAACCCCTGCCCAAGGAATAGTACCCCAGGCATCTACATCTCAAGTTCCTGCCCATAATATACCTACAACATCTATTGTCAAAGAAGTAATATCCCTGCCATCGACATCACAAACTCCTACTTTTCATAAGAGACCAATGAAGGTATTCCGGGACATTGAAAACCTGACATTCAATAATGCTACACCAAGGAAAAAGAAAAGAAATAATATATAATTTTGTATTTGTATAATGAACTGTGACATTTGTTTGAATTTTTCTAATCATTTATGATTTTTAATTTTAAGTAAGTACATATGGTAGGCAATGAATTCACTTATTATTGTTTGTATTACACTCTGACTATTAATTTAAACTTATGGCCTATCATGGTTTTTCCCATTCGCACTGCTCTTATGTTATACATGTCTGGGGCCATAGTAGGCAGGCGGGCAGGATATTTGCGCTCCAGAGGAGGGCTGTCAAAGTTGTTGCATACTTTACTATAGGGCGGATGTCAGACAGGCTTTTGTGGGACTTAATATCTTAACTTTGCCATCTGTTTATATCTTGGCATGTTCGCTCCATGTAAAAAGAAACATTAACAATTACAAGTTATTTTTAGAACACCATTATCATAGTACAAGAAATAAAAATAATGTTAACTTATTTTTTTTTTTAAGATTGAATAAATCGTGCATCAGCACCAATTGCTATGGTCCAAATTTTTTTAATAAACTCTTTTCGATCAACTCTTCGTTATAGGTTTTTGTCACCCAAAATTTTGAAAAGAAATAAATTTTCAGCATTTTTTAAACTGCATTTTTCTTATATCAGCGACTTTGATGCTCTGTCCTTTTTGATGAGGTGGAGATTTTAAAAATTTTATTATGTATTTGTGTGAATATTTATCTAAAACTATTTGTGAACAACATCTCAACAACTCATCCTTTTTAAAATTAATCATACGAATACATAATAGAATTAAAAGATCTTCACCACATCAGAATGGCTAAAATATAACAATCAAAGAAACATTCAAACCTCCCGCGCTTTTGGCGGCCCATGCTAATCGCGCCATCTACTTTTATCTTTGGTGACACCAGACAGAGAGCATCGATCTTTCTTTCCTCGTCTATTACTTTGTACCTTTTTTTATCATTTAGTTGAGCGTCTCTCCCCTTGTCTCTGCCTTCGGTACCTTCCGTTCTTTTTCACCTGCCGATCCATCCATAGACGCGTTTCGCCGTATAACGGCTCGTCAGTATGGCTATAGGGTCAGCAGATTAGAGAACGGTACTTGTGGCTTTAAACAAACCCAGTGAAATTCAAACTAGTAGTGCGTTGTAGCCGGCGCCATCTATCCATAACCCGCTAAGTTTATCGGAGAAAGACAGTACTATACTATAGTAATTATTGGCTACTACTTGAACTGTGTATGTCAGGTGAACCTAGACAAATGCCAGGTCAAGTAGTAGCCAATAATTGTTATAGTATAGTACTGCCTATCTCCGATAAACTTAGCAGGTTACGGATATATGGCGCCGGCTACAACACACTACTAGTTTGAATTTCACTGGGTTTGTTTAAAGCCTCAAGTACCGTTCTCTCATCTGCTGACCCTATAGCCATACTGACGAGCCGTTATACGGCGAAACGCGTCTATGGATGGGTCGGCAGGTGAAAAAGAACGGAAGGTACAGAAGGTACAAACTTTCTGATGCATTTGAATATTTATATTTCAGGAACGTGCGTTGTGATGCATGGATATTCCAATAGATTGGTTTAAACCTTTATTTATTTAGCAGAAAGTTTAAGCGTTAACTCCTAACTATCCTTATTTTAGAAACGGTCTTTTTAATTAAAAAGAAATAAAAAATCGCATTAATAGTACTTCTTTTCACAATGCTCTTCAAACACAATGTAAATTGTTATTCGTAGTGCAATTAAATTTAACACGAAATTCCATAATATGGTAGTAAACAAAAATTAATCATATCCGAAGTTTTGATAGAAATACTAATATACACAATGTTTATGTAAAGGACCTGCTATGCATTTGACAAATATTCGTCTGAGGCCATTATGCAGTTAATTATATGCTTTTTATTTTACTAAACGTATTTTGCTATTTTTGTCATTATAACGTTATTGTTTTGTGATTTTCATGTTTATACATTTAATTACTTATTTATATTTTCAATTTGTATAATGATGTTTAGTTCTCTAGAATTATTAGAGCATCATTAATTATGTTATCTTAATATCACGCTTGACTCAAATATTCTATATTGTTGTGGACAATTCACGTCTATTAGACAAATTGTTGCCTATTTCTTCACTTCAGTGTTATTGGCTTTCTAAATAACACCGCTTCCTCCCACCCCAGCCAATTTAGTGGCCCTAAGGAAGCTGAAAAACCTAACAGAACTTGACGTTTCGGGAAACAAATCTGCCCCGTTGTCAAAAATGAGAAATATAAAGGTGGAAACGGGTAAATGCAATTATAATAGTAAAAAGCTCGTACATTTTGTCAATTTTTGAATATAACTTTGACAAGATGACAAGAATAATGCCATAACTTTCAATTATTGTTTGTTAGGTTAGTGTGATTAGGTTTATTTGGTAAATAATTGATGCGTTTTTAGGGTGCTATATATTTATAATTAAGTACTATACTTTTTTTTAAGAATTGAATGATTTTTGTTTAAAGGTTTAGTTAATTTTTAAATCTACCTTATCAAATATTAACTTTTGTACTCGGAGAGTAAGCTGGTGAAAGTGTTACGAAATGGGTGGCACTGGAGTGACTTGTGTGATGCGGCGAATGCGAACGCAAACGTTAATACGGCGAGGCGATCGAAATTTTACCGTAACCCGCGATTTTGCATCAGCTCGTCCAAAAGTCAAACCAAAGATGGGATAGCAGCCTTCGTCTCTTCCACGTCATCTGCGCCGAACTCGCCTATCGTTCTCTGACAAGAATCGATCATTGAACGGGTCGGGATTTGATGTATCGTAAGTTCTACCATCCGTTCCCGGGAATTTGAACAAAATAAAAATATTATTCAAGTGAAAGACATACGGAGAGATCGTCGTATACCGAATACACTGTGCAGGCCTGTAGTTTATTCGCCGTTTCTGTTTTGTGCGGTAGAAGTTTCACTTCTGGTGTGTGATCCATAAGAACTCTCATTTTTTTAATTTGAATTTCGAAAATTACTCTACAACTTAAAGAAAAAAAATATTGATAATGACAAACCATTGTAAATATCAATTTAAAATTCCTTAGTATACCAGCGAAATTTTCCATCCCTGATACGTTGGATACCTTCCATTCAACTGCAGGAATACTAGGTGTTTTCTTCTCTGCAAAGTATAATCCTTATTTTCTCTCCATCCAAAATACCATAACGAAAAATTGTCAGATCAATACATACAATAATTCTCCATAACGTGGTGCTTATTTACTGGTGAAAAAATAAGAAGTACCAATCTAATGCATACTAAGATTGTAAACTCCTAGTTCAAATTATAAGATGTCGCAGAAAATTAAAATATGACAAATCAGTTTATTAATTTTTTTTTCAGAATATGATGCTGCCAGTAAAACACTATCCGCAATGTGTGAAATTGCCACTGAGGCATGTCAGTCATGGTTTCCTTCTCAAGAAAAATAACCTACTTGGAAAAAATACAATAACACTATCTAAGTAATTTTATATAGAATGTGAAATAAAGGGTTACAAGTAATTGTATATTTAAATTTAGTGAAAAAAATTTATAAAAATATTTTTGGTATGATATACCGGGTGACAGTGAATATAGGGTATATGCCATCATTCCATTACTTACATTTCATTACGAATTTGAAATTTGAGTATATTTAAGAAGGTATCCAAGCGAACATTTTGGTAGTTAATAATACCACTTGGTACCTCTTCCGTTTTGAGCGGAAGTGGTAACCACTATGTTATTTTAAATACAACTATGTATATTTTTTCCACCATCTTAATCTGGTCAAATTATCTTTTCATTACATATCACATTCAAAATGGCGACAACACTAACGGTTTTTTACAAATCAAGTACGTTTATTATTATGCAAGAAAATAAAGAAAGTTAAAACCAAAGTATCTATTGCATAGAAATGAGCATTTTCTAATTAACTTTACTTTGACCAAAAAGTGTCTCTCAATAATTATTTTTGTAATTTTAGCAAATTATCATATATATTTTTTAAGAATTTAAAGCACATTTTTGCCCACAGTTAGGTCTGAGCTTTCTCTTGTTACGTATTAGATTAGATCCACATTTTTGACAACTGAATGTGCTACTATTATGGATAGACCATTTCAACGCAATCCTCTTTTAATGGAGCTTTATTTCATTTTTAATATAAATTTGATATCTGCCGCTTGAAATGTATCGAAGCTTTTCTTGCGATATATCTATTATAATATAAAGGCTCAAGATAAATAGCAGTTACCCTATGCTGAGTATTTTCATCAATTGGGAGCTCAAGAGATAGGAAAACCGATGGCAATGATGGCGGCTCTGGCGTGGCAAAAAAATAAATTAATAAGAAACAATATTGTGGTAAATATACATATATATATATATATATA
>JAEQML010077414.1:0-12898 GCA_016904865.1 Pissodes strobi | reverse complement strand
AAATGACCCTGCGTCGTTCAAACACGCTGGGCTTACAACTCAAGAACGACAAATGTGATTTTTTCTGAACTTCAAAATCTTATAGATCTGTTACACATATATCCGAAAATCAATCAAAATGGAACTTGGCGCTGTCTGCAGCTAGAATATACTTATTTACTTTACAGGATTTTAAATTTTACTTATTACTCTTTTATAACAACATTTTTGATCAAATTGACATACTTTTTAACATATTACCGTCAAAAATTTCAGATATTGGTTATTGTGTTGAAAAAATTGAAGAATTTAATTTTTTTTTGGAAAAATCTTTTAGTGAAAACGAAAATATTTTTTTTAAATGTGCCGGAATGTGAAGAGAAAACGGAACGTTGATGATATGAAAATCTATTACAGACGAATTTTCAAGGAAATTATTGATAATGTCTCAAATGAAAGCACACAGATATAAAGAAATAGAAAAATTACTTTTTTATCTGATCGGACGAAAAATGACACCTTTCCGATGTGTTTTCTCACCGCAAAAGTCATGATTCCAGTATATTCTATTCGTTGCTTGGCAACATGAAATAACTGTACGGGAATAGGCAATAACTGTACGGGAATATAACATTTTCGTTCTATTCAAACGCGTTGTTTGTCAGATCTGACATTTATCAAAAAACTTCAAGCTCACTCGATTCAAAATTTGATATTATGTTGAGTTTAAATTTAAAACACCGTTTTTATTTAGAGTAATATTTGGCTCTATTTTTATAAATAAGTATTCTAATTAATTCCGAACGGATTAAAAATAGTACGTGCAACTCGTAGGAAAAGCACATTCATGAACTCCTGTGTTGCTGGCCACAGTCGTCCAGGAATGTTTTCCTTTTCCTACTAGTTGCACAATATACTATTCTTATGCCTTATGGATCCCGATTACTACAAAGAATTTAAGTGTAATTTTTCAGAAGATATCTTTTGATACACTTCTTTTTTTGAATATGATTAATTAAAGGATGAACTGCATTGTTTCTATTCCTCGTCAGAATTTGAAGGCTTAAATGCATATGAAATAGTACAGCTTTGTCAAGAAAAGAAATTGTGTGATGTATTTCCACAATTAATACAATTAGTGAAACTGATAGTTACAATACCAGCTAGTAACGCATCAGCAGAACGATCTTTTTCGGGATTGAAACATACATATTTGGGCAATGCTCAAAAACAAAAAAGACTTTGCGATTTATCTGTAATTTCCCTGGAAAAAGATCTTTTTTAAGACCTAAAGCGTAGCAGTACTTTTTATGACAACGTAGTAACCGAGTTTCTAAAAAAAATCGTCGAATTAACAGATTAAATTTCAAGTTTTATGTGTTTCTTTACTGTTCTTTTCAATGATGTCTTACTTTTGTTAAAATACTGAAGAAATTAAGTTTTCTCTAGAGTTTTCTGGTGCTGTTGTAGTTGGTTAGTAGTTTGGTAAGTAACTTTTCAAGACTTTTTTTATTTTATCGATTTTTGCCTACCCTGCTTTCATAAGCACTGCACGCCACTGCTTTAAAAATACGTGAAAACGTGTGCCATATAAAAGAAAAATTAAAAATAGTAAATCTAAAGGATATAACCATAAATGAAACAAGTGATAGATAATCGAAACATAAATATAGAAATGGCTGACCATCTGAATTAATTTAAAAGGAATTTGCACTTAATTGATTTTTTAAAGCATAAAAACTAGGTAACGTGCTAACAAATATACAAATTAAAATACGTGGACAACTGGAACTGTTATTTATGGCAATCAACAATTTATATTACTTAAATTAACTGTTAAATTATTGCGAACTAACCTACCTAGTATGTGACTCTTCTTGGTAATGTTTTTCAGCATTAGTCGTACCATCCAACTCAATCTTGCAAAGATCGCAATAAACCCATTTTCTGCTTGGATCCTGAAATGCAAATTAAAGACTTAGCAAAAACAAGGCTATAAAAGAACAATATTTGGTACAAAAATAAGGTTAATAAGAACATATTCGAGTCTGTGAATTGTTTAAAGGAACCGAATAACTATTTTTTCATATTGTAAACGCTTCAGTAAATTAGCACCTCCTAAAGTTTTACCAGACAAAAAAACTAAAAGGGGAGGCGACAATAAACGTCGGCACCTTTCATGTTGGTGTACCCGTATTTGGTGACCTGCTCCGGTGACAACAATGCCACTAAGTATCCGGAGAAAAATATTTTAAGCTAATGACAATGACATCTGATCACCTGAAATCGGCTGATGGTGTTTTGATTTTGACAATTATACCCTTTGTGCTTGGACATGCGCATACAAAATGAATTGGCAGGCTGTCGCCTCTCCTTTTAAGTTTTTTCCTTTCTGGTTTTACCCTAAACTTGGGAAATATTGTATGAACTATAAGTAAATTTATCAATAATTCAGGCAAGCAAATTCTCGAGCGAACCCTCAGTCTGGCAGACTTCAGTCTCATCCCTAATCCGTGCATTAACACAAATGCGAAGATTAAAACAATTCTAGCTGCGCAGCAGCAGCTCAAAAGACGAAACCTTGCGCTCAGGGTAGCCTTTTCAATTTCACGATTGTAGTTACTACGTCATTAGCAACGTCAGTTTATTATTGTTCACCACAGCACAAAGTAATGATATTACATCTTCGTGAAGAATTGCAGTTATTTTCACGATGTTGGTAAATTAATTATTAAAGAAATGAAGCTCAACCGATGTATTTAGCAAGAAATACTGAGGGATGTCAAAACATTTTCATACAAAGGCATCTTCTGAAAGACGAATTAGTGTTAAGACTTTTTTTTCATTTAAATATTGAACAATTTAATTACGTTTTATCAATTATTAAGCATGTCCTAATGTGGCAGTCCTTTGGTCATGCAAAGCAGCCAATAAACCCGGCTGATCATTTTAAATATTATTTAGTCTTGTTTGAAAGTTGAAAATAGTGCTTCTCGAATAACGAAATAATTAACACAATTGAAAAAGTCAGTTATCAGACAACTTATATACTGTAAAGTTGGGGATGTGGTTTACCATACTACTAAATGCAAACGAGTCAGACAAAAACTATAAAAAATTGATATGAGCACAAGAGTATATGAGGCGCATTTAATATAAATTTTATAAAATCAGTATTGTTCCAGCATAAAAAATGAGTCGAGTTAAATTCATGAATACCCAGATTATGACCGTTATAATTGCTAAGATTTGCCATTATTTTGTGAATGTCATAAATGTATTTTGAATGGGTATTTCTAAGATCTGCAGCGCCCTAATACACATCCGTTTTGTATTACGGCACCAGACCCTTAACTGTTATGGGTACGGTTATTTGTTTCTTGGATAAATTGATTTATAGATAGCCTATTATAGATAGCAATATAAGTTACTCCCTATTGTAGGAGGTAATTTTACGGTTTTTAGTCTTGTCTAAACATCGCAACGAATCAGTTTGTCGCTTCGTATTTTTTCTATGTTTTCTTTTTACTTTTAAATAAAGATATACATTTTGTTTCAATTTCAATTGAAGCTTTTATTTTCTGCTAATAAAACTTCAATAAGTTGTGGGTCCAGCACGCATCCACTGCGCTCATTTGTATATCGATATTCTTAGTTTATACAGTTCGTTTCTGTTTCATCGGTTAAAAGTTGATAGTTTTGCGTGTTACCTTAGTAGCTCATCATGAGTGATAGTGAAGTGTTGGAACTAACAAAACTTGATGGATCAAATTTGGAGTTACCTTTTTATTGCAAGCAAAGGAGCTCACAGGTTTTGTTTCGGAAACAGAAGACGAGCCCGACAGATAGAAAACTAAACGATAGGAAAACATGAATGAAGTAATCATCGCAAGCTGCGGTGATTCTTCTTAGCTTGGTAGAAAAGAATCTGCATCCAAATTTAATCAACTGCAGTACTCCTCAAGAAATTTGGGATAAAATAAAAGCGTTGTACGACGATACAACCGTTGATGCCAAGCAAAATACATGAGAGCAGTTCTATGCCTTTAAAATGACAGGCTCGCAGTCTGTCGCTCTCCGAATTGAGAAGATGGAGAGTATTTGCAAGAAGCTGGAAGATGCAGGAGAAAAACCTTCTGAAACGGGGGTTATATCAAAGCAATTAAGCAGCTTGCCGTCCAAATTTTCAGTCTTTAGAATAGCCCGGCACTGTACGCCAAAGGCGAAGCGAAAGAAAGTTAATTTAATAGCAAGACTCATTAGGGAAAATAAGAGATTATCCGAAAGTGAAGAAAATGTGATTGAGTTCGCATTTCAGGTGCAAAAAACTCACTCGGAAATAAACCCAAAAAGGAGCAAAGAAAGCATAGTATAGAAGAATTAAAGAAAATAACAATGTAAAGAAAAGAGGCATTGGGTTCGCGAGTGTCCGAAGAAAAAGAACGTGTGAGAAGGAGCGTGGGCATATGCTTCTGATGTCACCGCGTCTCTTTCGAGTACATGTGAGGAAGATAGTGAAGTTTGGATCGCTGATTCAGGTGCTAGCATGCACATGACATACAAGCAGGAGTACTTTACCCATCTGGAAACACCAGCAGAAGAATATTTGGTCAAAGTAGCTGATGACAAAATATTAGAAGCGAGCGGGAAAGGTACAATCATAATCCAGGAAAATATACAGGGTCGGTTACAAGAACGTGAGCTTCGTAATGTGCTTTTTGCGCCTGGTTTAAAGCGGAACTTGTTTTCTATCGGAACAATTAGTAATAGTGACTTTTCTTCCCACGCTTATAGGGAAAAGTGCGAAATTCGCGATCGCGACGGTAAGCAAACCGAAAAACTTGTACCGTATGCTTTTTGAAGGTAAAATTCCTGTTCAGTGTTGTAACGGAATATATGCTTATTCCCCTACACTAAAATTTCAATTCAATTACGAATGATTTTCGATATTTGGGATTTAAGTCGCCAGTGACATCTATTCACGAATGGGTTTATTTCGTGTGGTTGGCAATTTTAGGAGCGCAGTACGCTATTTTATACCTACAATTCATGAATTTAATTTACTATAGATTACTACATTTAATATTGGGTATTTCTATGGCTTGACGCTGCGTGATTTATAGTGGTAATCACATGATATAAATTAGCCAATAATACACCGGCAAGCATATTTTATCCAGCGTCTTGAATTTTGAAAGCGAGATCGTTGATCTTGTGTCGAGACGCCGACGGATGAGTGTTAATTTTTTAATCTTGAAATATTTAATTCATCTTGCAGTATATTTAACTAATTCTTTCATTTTTAAATACATAATTAATATTTCTTTGATTCGTTTAGTCTTATTCGCCGAAAGCAAGAATTTAGCATTTTTATATTCCATTTTTAATTAGCTTACATCTTCAATAATTTTTAATTATTGCCGTGACCGTTTGGGCAATAATACCAATTTATTGGTGAATATTTGCGTCTCTCATTAATCGAATTCATGTAATTTGAAAGAGGCTTAGTCCAAATTTAAGGAGAACGTAATTATTATATCGTTCAGTGGTCACGCACATTTTTTACGTATTTTTATTCAAATTGAACAGTATTATTTGGGTTAATTCTCGGAGTAAATTCTATATATTCCTGCAAAGGTTGTAAATTGAATTTTCAGTAGAATTTCTCCGAATTTTCCCTCGTAGTATTGCTGGTTTTAATATTTTTTCTTTTCAGGCTTATTTAATTACATTTTTAGTTTATTTGTTACATCAAGAATATAACTATTAGCACTCGCCCTGTCTCGTCTCAACACTGATGTACCGTCATTACTTTGCATTTATGAGAGGTTAATCTTACATATGTAAATTTATATGGTTTTTTATCTTTTATCTAAATTTCTATGTTGATATTGATTATCTTATCTTTATCTTTAATTAAATTGAGACGCAATTACGCTCAATTTTCGTTTATGTGCCAAGGGCCGAAATAAAAGTAACAGCAATTACTTATTTTGAGTTATAAGACTCGTTAGACTCTATTTTTCTATTTATTATCAAATTTAAGTTATTTTTTATTTAGATTTACCGAGTCACTAAATTGGAACGTTATTCCATTATTTTCTTTAAAATTTTAAATTTCAGTCATTCTTTTCTTTTGAATTTCATATTTTAAAGTAGAGAAAAGGATATCTTGAGTAATAGTAGTTATTTATAATTTTTGCTCAACTTAACATTATAAATCAAGTTTTTGATTATATCTGCTTTAACCAGTAAATTTTCAATTTGGTGATTGCTTCCTCATGTATTTAACAGTGTCACTGATGTTCACATGATATTTCCCTGCATATTATTTAATTAGCGATATCTTAAACGTCGGATCCGAAGATATACCGAATATAGATAAACAAGAAGTAGAGCTAGCATTAAGTACAATGAAACCATGTAAACTATTTATCGAATGCCTGAAAAAAGGAAAAATACCAAATTCATGGAATAATGCGATTGTAGTCCTATTATATAAAAAAGGAGACAAAGCAAATTTAGGCAACTACAGGTCAATTAGCCTCCTCTCATTAATCTACAAACTCTTCACAAAAGTAATAACATGTAGACTGACCAACAAATTAGACGAATATCAACCTGTAGAGCAAGTCGCAATTAGAAAAAAAACTATAGCACTTGTGATCATCTCCTAACTATGCGATTATTATCGGAAAAGACAACAGAATATAACATAAATATATGTCTGGCATTCGTAGATTTGCGCAAGGCCTTCGACTCGGTAGAACACTGGATAATGATGAACAGCCTAAGAAACGCACGATTAGATCATAGATACGCTCAGCTAATCAAATACACATACGAGAATGCAACATCCACCATCAAATTACACCAAAACACAAACAAAATAAATATCCAATGAGGAATCCGGCAGGGAGGTACTATATCCCCGAAACTATTCAACCTGGCTCTTGAAGAGGCTTTTAGGCATCTTCAATGGCAAGACAAAGGTATAGTGATAAATGAAAGGCGCCTGAACCACCTACGATTCGTGGATAATGTAGGTCTTATCGCAGAAAATCCGGAAGATATGAAAGAAATGTTAGATGAATTCAACGAAACAATAAAAAAGATAGGATTACAAATGAACCTAAACAAAACTAAAATCATGTGTACAGAAGATCCCCAGATAGTCATCAACAACCACCATATTGAAAACGTCGATAGCTATATCTATCTCGGACATCAACTAAAAATGGGCAAAGAAAATCAAACCAGCGAGATCTATCGCAGGAGACGGCTAGCGTGGGCGGCATTTGGAAGGCTCGGAAGCATTCTTAAGAACAAAAATATACCACTGCACCTTAGATCACGTTTATTCAATCAATGTATTCTGCACGTTCTTATATATGGATGCCAAACATGGACCTTAACAAAAATGGAGAGACAAATGTTGGGCATATCATTCAAAGATAAAAAGAAAAATAGATGGATCCGAGACACTACCAAAGGGCAAGATGCAGTTGGAACAATTGCAAAACATAAATGGAATTATGCGGGCCATATAGCGAGATGTAAGGAGTGGACAAACACCCTATTACATTGGAGACCATATCTGGGAAAAAGGAACAGAGGAAGACCGCCAATGCGCTGGACCGATGACTTGAAAATGACAGCAGGATTATATTAGACAAGAGTAGCACAAAACAGATCAAGATGGAAGCATATGAGGGACGCCTATATTCAAAAATGGACAGTAGAAAGAGGCGGTTGAGATTGAAATTTGAGCGATATACATTGGTCTAAGACTGGTTTATTTCCTCTTGCATGTACTCAACACCCCCGCGTTGGCTGGAAGAAACATCGTGCTTGGCAAGTAGCAGGTGTTCGTCCACTTGCTGTACAAAGTGTTCTGAGGGAATCAATACTTCGTGAACTAAATAAGTCCTCGATAAAACCAAGAGATACTAACTTGGGAACAAGCTTGGAATCAGAAGATAAACATATTCTAAAGACCAATTATAACGCTTCATTCATTTTTTATATTTCACATTAATTTTAATTTTCATTACTAAGTCAATTTATTCATCAGGCAAACTTCATTTCAAATAATTTCATCAATTATATTTGTAATTTAATTATATCCATAAACTCCATTTCAAGTGATACCATCAATTATGTTTGTAATTTAATTTTGTAGTTAATATATAACTTGTTTTTTATTTCTTTAATTTATCGCAGGATAGAGGTCTGTGAGACATTGCGAATTATAAGGGCAAATTTCTGATATTTTTATCTTTATAGTTATTTATATTTAAGGATTCATATTCAGTTCGCATTGTCTCTAGGAACCCTGGCGCCCAAAAAAATCACTGCTAGTAAAAGAACGACGACCTACCCCCCTAAAAAAAATTAAAACGAGTCTCATGCATTTGAGCAACTAGTATTTCATTACAAAATGGCATACAATGCCATACTTAACTAATTAATTAATATTTCGCTAGCTTGCGTTACAAATTGACGCCCAACAGATCAATATCGTTACAAATTAGCGTCCAACTAAATATATCGTTACAAATAGGCGCTCTACCTTCGCTACAGTGTAATGTAGCTCAAGTAAAGGGCGCTTCACAAAAATTAAAGCTTTGGCACGAGAGAATGACACACGTATACATTCGCGCGATGAAAAATACGTGTAAACAACTTGAAGTTAGTGAGCCTGAGCTGCAAGCTGAAAAAGACTTTTTTTGCGAAGCGTATGTGACGGAGAAGCAGTCGCGTAAATGTAAAAAGTGGGACTAATTATAAGCCAGGGGAAAAGATTCATACTGACGTTTGCGGTCCGGTAAATATTGATTCCCCTCGAGGTTTCCAGTCCTTTTTATTATTCAAGGACGAGTGTACAAGCTTCAGAAAAGTTTACTTTCTGCGGCATAAGTCCGAAGTTTTTGAAAAGTTTCGCGAGTTTAACGCGTTTGTGCTGACCCAGCTTAACACGAAGGTAAAGGTATTAAAATCAGATAACGGTACAGAATATACATCTCGCGATTTCGATAAATATCTGCGTGAAGATAGCACTGTGCAAGAGTTTTCATCATCGTATATCCACGAACAAAATGGTCGCGCAGAACGTGAAATACGAACTCTAGTTGAAAACGCGAGATCGATACTTTTGCTAAAAGTGTCAACAGCGAACTCTGGCCAGAGGCGATTAACACAGTGTGCTGCGTATTAAACCGCGTAATCTTGCAACCTGGTGATATGAAAAGTGGTTTGGACGTAAACCACAAATTAAACATTTTAAAGTTTTTGGAGTGGATGCATACGTGAACATACCCAAGGAAAAACGCACAAAGTTCGAACCGAAAAGCAAGAAAGTACTTTTTGGGGGAGTATGACGGCGAGTCCAATAACTACAGGCTTTGGGATTACGAGAAAAGGAAAATCTACATCAGCAGCGATGTGGATTTGAATGAACAACACGCAGTTACGCACAAAAACAGTCAATTTGCAATCGACTTAGACTTTAAAATCCCCGAAGAATCCGCGTATGATGAAGCTGAAGCTACAGCTCCTGACCAGATTCAAATTTCTCAGCAAGAAATGAGGGACGAAACTGTAGCTCCCGAACGGGTCCAAACTCCTCAGCAGGAAGTGAGGAACGACAGACGAGTATTACGTCATCGTATTATGTCATCGTAACCCCTGATCGTTATGGCATATCGGTTGCATTCTTCGCACACGCTGTGCCCACAAATAACAGCCAAGCTGTAATAAGTCAAGGAGCAGAAAAGTGGAAAAAGGCTATGGACGAAGAAATAGAGGCTCCTAGCGCCAATAAAACGTGGACCTTGTCTAAACTGCCACAAGGTGAACGTTTGATTGGGTGCAGATGGGTATTTGCTGTTAAAACAAATCACAAAGGAACTGTCGAGAGATACAAAGCCAGGCTTGTCGCGAAAGGATTCTCTCAGCGTGAAGGAATAGACTATTTAGAAACATATGCACCGGTCGTAAGATACGAGTCGATAAGGCTGCTATTCGCAATGGTCGCCAGTAGGAATTATTAAATGAAGAAATTCGACGTAAAGACGGCCTTTCTGTACGGCGAACTACAGGAAGAAATCTACGTGGAGCAGCCGGAGGGATAGGCCGACCCAAATAATGCAGATTCTGATTGCAGGCTATACAAAAGTCTCTATGGATTGATCTCTTCGGTTTCCTAAAAATTTTTTAGTAGGAGAGCTAGTGAACCATACGGTAACCCGTTTCCCACAAAGCTAGAAATTTTTTAAATTATGTTTTATTATCGGTCAATTAAGAAAATACGAATCTGGCAGGCATCTCGCGGTTGCGTCATCATCCCTTAAATTTTCGAAAATGTAAAAAATTATTATTTTTTTAATCTTCTCCCACAAGGCTACAATTTTAATATGTTGTAATTGACATAAGTTGAAGTGAAAAAAAAATGACAACCTATTTTTAGGGTTGCAAGTAAGTGCCAGACGATAGCAAAGTTGTCATCGGGATGGTAATTCATAACCTGCTCCCACAAGGCTGAAATTTTAAGGGCATATTCTATCAATAATTTAAAAAGTACATGTAAACAGCCAGACTATTTTGACGGTTGCAAGTATCTGCCAGACGAGTATATAATCGTCAGGACGCTCGATGGGAGTACGAGCGTAACAGACTTGTTCGAGTTCCAATGTCAGAAAGAGAGAATACATGTACCTATTGTGTAGAGGCATTCCAACAGTAAGTTAAAGGAAAAAGTGAGAGATGGTGAAGCATATCTACATGAGCGAGTGAGATGAAAGAACCGGCAAGACCAGCTGATCATTTAAAACGCAGTCAGCAACGGTACAGCTTACCCACTACCAGTTTGTCCTCTCTACCGATATCGGAAAGTTGGAGTGTCCACAGCCGTTTCGAAAGCTTTTGGTATTCTAAATTTTTCTTAAGAATTGAAAAAGGCCGTTTTCGCCCTTTTTGACGAATGATGTATTATAGTCACAACCGGTCAGTGCATGAAATCCTGGTAAACTTAATGTTAAAGATGGTCCAAGTTTGGTATAAAGTTCGCTTAACACAACGCATCTTTTTTTATTTCCAGCACCGTATTCCATAAAAATGTGCAATGAGGCACTAGATAAATGGTATGGTATGGTAAGTATTATATTTAAAATATCAGTATCTGATGATTTAATTAAGATATTCAGATTGACTTCATTGATTTGACAAATATGTTGTATAATTTTTGTGTCTGCCATTTCGTGATTTATGCCAGACAAGTTATCATTAAAAATGGAAACAACTGAATTATGTTTAACTACATAATTATGACAATGTATTTTATTGTTTCTACATATGCCACAAATTATATTCACTGTTTCCATAATTAACACTAGTAGTAAAAATTAATAAGTATTAAATTATTTTTTAATATTATTATAATAATTTTTTAATAGCTTTGTGCCACGCCGATAAATAAATAATGTGCTTATAGCCGTTGCCATAGCTTATTCACTACCAGCTAGTCATCTTGCGGCGGCATGATTTGGGTAAGTGCCGTGCGAATTTTAGAAGAGGGCCATGACTCAATATTGTTTTAAACATCTGCGCATCTGATTAATACTTTTGACAGTTCGTTTAACTTAAAATATACTATTTTATCTTCTAAATACGTTTTTGAATGTCAGGGCCCGCTGTATTGGCCCTCTTAGTAAACGTTGCTGCTTGGGTCTTTGCTGCATTGAACTGAACCAAATTTCGGTTGCCCCAAGTTTGAACTTTCTCCAGGTCTTGATTAATTGCTGTAATCTGCTCCTGTCTGCGGTGATGAGTCTCAGTCGCTGGTAAGGGTTTTTCTGATCTAAAGTGGGAGACAAGGGTACTGTAATCTGCAAAACTGTAAAGGATTATTCGTTTCGATCAGCAGGTCATTAATATAGATGAGGAACGGAGTTGGTGAAAGTATTGCGCCCTGAGGCACGCCCGCGTTGATGGTGAATGTGTCCGAGATGTGTCCATCGACGGCAACGTGTAGGGATCGGTTCTTAAGGAAACTGGCCAGCCAGCTGCAGAGAGAGGCGGGTAGTCCCAAGGACGGCAGTTTGTTGAGCAGTCCATCATGCCAAACTCTGTCGAATGCCTTTGAAATATCCAACGCAATCGCTCGAGACTCTTCGTAGTTTTCAATTGCCCTACTCCATATATGAGTGACATAGGCCAATATATCTCCTGTCGATCTCTCTTTGCGAAAGCCGTATTGATTGTCGCTGATTATTCTGTTGCTCTCGAGGTACTTGAGTAGTTGCTGGTTGACTACACGTTCCATGACTTTGGATATTAATGGAAGCAAGGCAATTGGGCGATAGTTTGAGGGCGTGGTTTTCTTGCCTTTTTTTGGAACAGGTTGTACTCGAGCGACTTTCCAAGAGGATGGGTAAATCCCTTTTCTGTAAGAAAGAGAAAAAAGCCTGGAAAAAACGGGTGTTAGTTCGTTGGCGCAGTTCTTTAGCACGATGGCAGGTATTTCGTCCGGTCCTGATGCCTTTTGCGTATCTAGTTCTTTAAGGATTTTGCGAATATCACGGTGAGAAAACTTGACTTATGCCATGGTAGTGTTGATGTTCGGTATAGTGGGGAGAGTCTTGCCTTGAGGCACGTCTAAGGTAGAGTGCGATGAAAACATTTTGGCGAGCATGTTTGCTTTTTCCTTGGCTGTAGTCGCCGTGATGCCACGTTCGTCCGTCAAAGGTGGGAGAGACGTTTTTGTAAAGTTGTTACTTACTGCCTTTGCTACCGACCAGAAATTCCTGGAACCACTGGGGCATTGCAAAAGTTTATTCCTGATCCTTTGATTGTGTTTGTCCTTAGTTTTGTCTATCACACGCTTGCACTCGTTTCTCGCTTCGATAAAATAATTGCGATT
>JAEQML010077413.1:0-12899 GCA_016904865.1 Pissodes strobi | reverse complement strand
GGAAAAAAAATTTTGGGGTTCAATCTTTAAAAAAAACGTGTTGCAAACTTTCTTTTTTTAAATACGAACTTTAATTTTTTTTATCGTTTTTCAAATGGTATTGGCGTTATTAATATGAGTATGTGTTTTTATTTTATTATATTTTTTTTATTTTTATTATTTTTATTTTATATCTTTTGCTTTGGCGTGATTTTAAATAATTTAAGGTAGGTACTTTTGAAATTTTCATAATCTATAAAAATATTTTATTTGTTTTTTGTATTAAGTGGAAAATTGGAGCCCGTATTAAAAATAAATAATAGTAAAATTATTTTTTACGAGAATATGGCCATGAACTATTACTCAATCCAGTTGCTTAGTGCAAAGATAAGATATTTTCAACTTTTAACCAATTAAAAAACTTATTTAATAGAGAACATCAACAATTTATAATCATACAAAATTCCAATACGTAATTTTCCATCAAAGTACCTATAGTATCACCTAGTATGATTATAAATTGTTGATGTTCTCTATTAAATAAATTTTTTAATTGGTTAAAAGTTGAGAATATTTTATCTTTCCAGTAAGCAACTTGTTTGAGAAATAGTTCATGGCCATATTCTCATAGGAAATAAATTTACTATTTTTTTATTTTAATACGCTCTAATTTTCCACTTAATACAAAAAACAAAATAAAATATTTTTATCGAATATAAAAATTTCAAAAGTACTTACCTTAAATTATTTAAAATTACGCCCAAGCAAAATATATAATTAAAAAAATAATAAGTAATAAAAATAAAAAAAATAATAAAACAAAAATAAAAACACATATTCATATTAATAACGCCGATACCATCTGAAAAACGATAAAAAAATTAAAGTTCGTATTTAAAAAATGAAAGTTGATGATGATCCCTTGAAGACGAAACGTCGGATTTCAAACTGGATACCATCATTGGATAGAGCGGAAAAAGTGGCAATGCAAATGTGTAATTCAATTTGAAATCCGTTTTTAAATAAGCCCAGGAAAAAAATAAAACGATTTTTCAAATTTTTATTTTCCGGATATCTCCGGAAATACTCGGAATTTTAAAAGTTTCTAAACGGCATATTGTTAGGCATCTAAATGCGCAATTTTGCCTTAATTTGACCGACACTGTATCTCTTACGGTTTTCGAGTTCCCCATACATAGACACGAATTCGAGCCACCCTGTACAAGTCAAAAGAGAGGGTACCGAATGTACAGTTAAAGCAAAAATGTGTCCTGAACATAAAGTTCGAAACAAGAATTACAATGTTTCAGTACAAATTAAAGAACAAACTGAAGAAGATTTAAACGCAAACTGCCATGACTGTGCGGCCTCAGAGGGTACTATTGTTGTTTTTATAAGTTATTATTAGTATTTAATATGCACATAAAAACATACACGGCTTATAATTTTTTATTATTTTGCATTACTACACTTCTATCTCAATGTATGCTCACGTTTAATTCAACTTGTTCGATAACAAACTAAAACAGCAAGCGATTCCCTATTCAATAGCGTATAATTATAAGATCAATCGACTTACCTGTAAGGAAGGTTGATCGTAATTATATGAACAGTCTCGTCGAAATATTACAAAAATACCCTGTAGTTGTAGCTTGCTGCACGAATACGGTACGACGCGACGTTTAAAGTGCTGAAAAAGAAAACACTAATCCTAATGTGGCGTTTTACGCCGCTCGCATCTCTATCCTCAGTGGTTGAAAGTATACTTAATAAGATTGGCCTATCATACATAGGGTGGGATTTTAAATCTGAATATAGAAGAAGCGAGAGGATTTTGTAATATTTCGACGAGACTGCTCATATAATTACGATCAACCTTCCTTACAGGTAAGTCGATTGATCTTATAATTATATTTCGCAGTCTCGTCTCATATTACAAAAATACCCTGTAGATGTTTAAAAGTATTATGGCCAATCTTCCAGAAAACTTTTAATAAAAAACAAATTTAGTATAAATCCTCCAAAAATACTTTATTTATTAATTTAAATCCGTAAAAAAAAACCTTAAGTAATTTAAGATTTTTTTTATAATATGAAAATAAACAAACATATCAAAATAACGGCAAATATATGGTTAATTACGGGTTCTTATATTAGCATTATAAAACACAAGTCTATAGTAGTACCAGCCCCCTTAAAAACCACTTTTGCGAAAACATCCTGTGAAGGAGTAATAGGTCTATTGTAAAATGAACAGAAAACAGTGGATTTTTCAGACCAACCAGCAGCTTTTTCTTATGACTTCTATATTGGCTAAAGCTAAATTTGCTGTCGAAACGGCCGAATGTTATAGCCAGTATATAGATTAGTGTTTAATTCCGCATCGGGTTAACACCAGTATTATCCAACGACTTATTGGCTGTAGAATGGCTGCATGAAAAGGTTTTTTGATTGTAAAAATCCGATAATCGAAACCACTTGGTCGAATATCCTTTGTTTTCTGAATATATGCTTCTAATGTAGAAGCTAAATCCAGTCTTGGGTTGTTTTTTAAAAAATGGCAAATATAATACAGGCTGGGTCATATATTTACCCGATGTCTTAATCTTGTCGTTTATAAATATTTGAATACTTTCTTCATTTTTAATAATATTATTAATTTTTATTTTACTTAAAGTCTGCATTCTATGTGCCGTAATCAATGCCATTAAAGTTACCATTTTTAGGGTAAGATTTTATAGGGATAGCTCTTCTACTGGATACAAGGTCTCCAAATATACAAGTACTGAGTGGGGGTCCCAAGTACTTGAATATCTGGATCTTGGCGGCTTAATATTACGCAAACCTTCTAAAAATCTGTTAATCATATTTTCATCCTCTGAAAATTATCATTTAAAAAAGATATAACTTTTGATAACAAAGATTTTTTTATCCGATCGGACGAAAAACGACACCTTTCCGATGTGTTTTCTCACCGCAAAAGTTATGATTCCAGTATATTGTATTCGTTGCTTGGCAACATGCAATAACTGTACAAGAATAGAAAATAACTGTCCGGGAATATAACATTCCCGTCCTAGGCCGGGAATGTAACATTTCTGTCATATTCAAACGCCTTGTTTGTCAGATCTGACGTCTATCAAAAGTAACATTTAGCTGTAGTTTCCGTAGCTACGTAATAAACTTCAAGCTCGCTCGATTCAAAACTTGATATTATGTTGAGTTTAAATTTAAAACACCGTTTTTATTTAGAGTAATATTTGGCTCTATAAGTACGTATTCTAATTAATTTCGATCGGATAAAAAATAGTATGTGCAACTCGTAGGAAAAGCACATTCCTGGACTCCTGTGTTGCTGGCCTCGGCTGCGCCTCGTCCAGCAACTACCACAGTCGTCCAGGAATGCTTTGCTTTTCCTCCTAGTTACACAATATACTAATAAGGAGAGATATTTCTAGATGTACAAAATTTCCACCACTTTCTATAAACACTATCATATTGTTTGAAAGTCTGGTCGCTAATCGAAGAAATTATTCCATCTAAACCAGATTCTGGAGATGACCTCCTAGTGTACGATTGCCTGTTATAATATGCTCGGCCACCAGGATAAGCTTCTTCCATAATGGATGTGACTGTTTGGATGGAGAAGTTACCAACTCTTTATCAGGGTTCATATAAAAAGGTTCTTTAATTAACATTTGACGAAGTATTGGAAACCACGGTTGACCTTGCCACCCTGGCAACACCAATATTCCTTCCGCTTGATCATTTTTAACTTTCTTTAGTACCTTAGCTACCATGGAAAAAGGCGGAAAGGCATAAAATGAGAGGTCTTTCCAAGATATCGTAAATGCATCCACACCTAAAGCTTTCGAATCGGGTTTCGATGTAATAATTTTTTTACATTTCGAGTTAATATTGCTGGCAAGGTCTATATCAGGAGTAAAAAATGTTTTGCAGATTTGAGCATAAAACGATGAACATAATTCAAACTCTATACATATATTATAACCTAGCCTAGATTCTTGATCTGCAATAAGATTTTCTTTCGAATATCTCTTGTCATAACGTTAAAATTTTAATACTTTACTCCTCCCATGCGATTTATATATTACAGCTGTTGTATTTTCTATCCTTAAAAGCAAATTTAGATTTCTTTTATTTTTTGTAAAATATTGATACAATTAAAGGCTGCCAGCAATTCCAGGTAATTAATATGGTTCTCTGTTTCTTTACTATCCTAAAAACCATTAATCTTTTCCCCCTTACACACTCCACCCCATCCAACTCTAGAGGCATCTGAAAAAGTTTGCAACTGATATTCTATCTCGTTTAGGGGAAATTTAATATCCTTTAAACTAGCTAACCACCATTTAATTTCCAAAATTACCTCATCCTTAATTTTTATCTTTTTATTATAACTACCTTTCGAACCTAACAAAGCCAAAAATTTTGATCTTTCAAGAATTTTTGTATTCGCCCAACCATATTTTACAGCAGGGCATGTTGCGACCAACATACACAAAATTTTTGCAAAAACCCTAATAGTACAATATTTTTTCCTGATAAGATCTCGACAGAAAGTTAAAATCGTTTTAAGTTTAACTTGAGGTAGGGACATTTCCATTTTTATTGTATCAAAAACAAACCCTAAATATGGGCAACTGGTAGATGGAATCGGTACACTCTTGTCAAAATTTATTATAAATCTTAAAAACCCAAAAGTCAAACTATTGACACATGCTTTCGGCATGTTTCCTTATTACTAGCGATCAACCAAACATCGTCTAAATAAATCACCATATAATGCCTTTTTTTCCGAAAATAAGTAACAACCGGTTTAAATGTCGTAAAAATGTGTAAAAATAAATGGAGTATAGTCCTCCAGTTGAAAATGGGGAGGTTAAACTTATTTACCCTTCAAATTTAAAATAAATCGACACTGGTTCTTTGTTGTCTCAATCAGAAAAAAAAATTAGATACAAATTCACCATCACAATGTGTGCAAGGAGATATAGCTCCGATTTGTAACAATTCCTGATTTTTTTTATTTACTTGAAACCTGCTATTATTCGAAAGGGCTCTCTTTGGAATAGTAGACTGCCTAGGAATAGTATTAAATCTTATTTTATAAACCTCTTTTCCAATTTAAGACAATTGGACTATCATTGAACATGATATAACAATTATTAATAAAATTTTAAAGTCTACCAGCATATTGTACCTCTACTGCCTTTGAGCACCCCGGTACTATCTCTTGATGTGCTTGGGTCTGTCTTCCTCCTCCCTTCTCTTTTTCCTTTTCCTCAAAACCTGGCGCCTCCAGTTTAAAGAAGCATTTATAATAGCATGTCCTGAAGGACCTCTAAACTTTATAACCGGTCGCGGGCGAGGCATAGTTCGCTTTAACCCAGGGCCAGCTTTGTGCATTCCTTTGATGCTTTTACAGTTTGCGAAAAATTTTCCCCCAATAGCCAGTTATCAACCAACTGAACTGTTTCGCTAACAACAAAAAACGCCTATGTACGGATATTGTATGATGTATGTCCGCTAATAATTTAGATGTTTCAATAATGTTCTGCAATATTTCACTGCTATCATCCCCCTGTTCTATAAGTTTTTCGATTGGATTTACCAAGGCACTTACACCTGCACCAATTTGGCTCTGACTGTGACTAAAGAAATTTTCTTGCCTCACTGCAGAATCTGGAAGCATCACAGATACCTCCTCATTAACTCTAGGGCCTTGTAATAATAAACAATTCGCTGATATAGCATGTTTATTAATTAGTAAGTTCCTTCCTACTGTCCTTATTTAATCCATTCTTTAAAATTGATAGCCAATATGCTGCTATCTCCTCATTTACCGGTGGCCCAGTTTTTATGGTTCTTACCGGATCATCTACCAAGATTTGTTTTATTTTTGATGTACTTGCCACCATCTCTGGATTACTTTCTTCTCAAATTTCTGGCTGATTCTCATCTGAGTCCTCATTAGAAGAACTGAAATCCGAAGAAGACTCCGAGGATGAGCTTGTAAGAAATATTTACCTTCTATAACCTGAAGAAAATATTATAAGTCTTTGAGGTTTTATCAAGCAAAAACGCATCAAAATACGGAATATGTAAAATAACACTTCAATTCTACCTATAGAAAAGAGAAAAAATTCTGCTTATTGTCTTAAGTAAAATACATTTTACACATAATGAGTGAATTTCTACACAATTTAAGTGCAGACATTTTTGGCACACAATACGTGGCAAGAATTTGGCAACATTTTTGACACAAAAGAAGTGACCGACAACATTTAGGTATGCACAATTTAAATGCCGGCATTCTTGGCTCACAATAAGTGGCCAGACTTTGGCACACAAGAAGTGGCAAAATTTCGAGCACCCAATAAGTGGCCGACAATATTTATACAATAAGTGGCAATAATTTTTTGGCACACAATAAGTGACCGAGCCCTTTTTGCACGATTGCACACAATGAGTGGCAACCACCTTCTCTTTTCCACCAATAGTGTGAAAATTTAAGATAAAATGCAAGCAATACTCCCTGTATAAAAATTAGGTCCCAGAAATAAATAAATAGTCATAAATACCTATAATCTTATGACCGCGAGATTAACGATGCTAGATTATAAACACCGAGCCGATCGAGCGATAAAGAACTGCTTATATTGTCTTTTTCGTCGACCTAGCCCGAGAAGAACAGACGATTCTTCTTGCATATTTAGCTTTCACTAAAAGTTTAGAATTAATAATTGTGCAATAATTGATACCTGCTGAACTAATGAATGTTTAGCAATGACAAGAGGATAACCTAACATCCAATAGTACAATCCTTACACTTAACAAACATAAAATTAAAACTTACTTGAACTACGTATTAGCTCTTTGCGTAAAATCTTCAAAAGCTTGTCCACTTTTTTTTCTCTTTTTCCGGTGCGACGTTTCTTATTCTTATGTTTACCCATATTGAAAAAACAAAAGCTCTCAGCAAAATACCCACAAAAATACAAATAAAGCGCTCGATAATCGCATTAACTCCGAAATTTTCCTGAGGATAGAGATGCGAGCGGCGTAAAACGCCACATTAGGATTAGTGTTTTCTTTTTCAGCACTTTTAACGTCGTACCGTATTCGTGCAGCAAGCTACAACTAAAGGGTATTTTTGTAATATGAGACGAGACTGCGAAATAAAATCTTTAACCGTCTACTGCGGACGTACGGTTCCGTGACGTCACCGCGCTGCAAAACTTTGAACAGGCGTTTTCGCGCGCGCTTAAATACTATGAATTTCAACAGCTTATAACTTGGTTGAATATGGGAATTTTTTAAAATTCGTTGGTGGATGATCTATTAATAATGTCTATATTATAAATTCGTACAAAAAATTTTGCAAGATGCCTATTATCATACCAATTCCAGGGGGTACCTGCATATAATTAAAATTAGTAATTGATGCATTTCCTTCTTTCTACGTTAGTTCGATCGAATTCGTGTACGTGGTGATCTTTTATGTGACAAGAATTAAGTTCTAAAAAAACATCGGATTGAACTGTATATCGGATATACATGATTTAGAAAAAGAGAAAGCAAAATTAGAAGAAAAGGACGACTTTCATCATTTAGAAACAGTATTCTCGAAACTAAAAAGAAATGGACAACTGTGTTCAGGTCATCATACAACTCTTGTCGTCTCGAGAAGATTCTACTTCTTATTACGTGTTTAAACTAAATGTCTTAAATTTAACTGTCTGTAATTTCTAAATGACGAGTCTTGCACGTGAAATAATGGTGAAACTCAGAGAGCAGTAAAAGAAGTAGATCTCAGAATTTTAAGTTATCTAAACTGTATACAAAGAACATAAATGATGTAAATATGTTCTATATTGTTGTGGAGGATTCATCTTTAACTTACAAATGTTTGCCTTTTTTTCCACCTGTATGTACAATTCTTTGCCTTCGGCTCTGGCCCCAGGGTGTGAACAAGTGCTAGTTTAGTGACCCTAACGAAGCTTAGAAACCTGATAGAAACTGGAAAACGGTCGAGGAACAAATCTGTCCCCGTTGTCAAGAACGAACAAATCTAAAAATGAAAATGGCTAGTAAATGCAAATAACAGTAAAAAGCTCGTGCAGATTGTCAAGTTTTGAATTGACTTTAACAAGATGACAATAATAATGTCATATCGTATAATTACTGGTTACTGGTCTTTTAGGTTAGTGTGATATTGAGGTGTTACAAGGTAAATAATTGATTCGTTTGTGAGGTGTTACATATGTACAATTTGGTGTTCAAAGTCAAAGTCAAGTATACTTTGTTGCCACAGAAAAATTCAAGTAAATTTTATGAACAAAGCGAATTAAATAAGTAAACTAACCATAGTAAAGCAAATACAAAACAAACAAAACTTAATATATACAATAATATATACAATAAAAATAGAACAACAAGCAATTTTCAAGTTGAAATTGGTCACGATTTATCAAAAAACTATATTTAAAAAACATCATAAGCAGTTAAACCAAATCCACAGAAAGTACACAAAACATAGGGTAAAGAAACTCAGTGTTATGCGTTTAGGAAGGATTCAATGATTTTTGTTAAAAGGTTTAGTTAATTTTTAACTGTCCCTTATCAACTTCAATTTTTAGCAAAGGTAGCCAGGTGCTATTAAAGCTAACAGAAGTTGAAGCAACACATTCATCTTTATTTAATAAAATTAAAGCACTTTCTTTAATTTTACGTTTTTTAGATGATGATTCCTTTGCCAAAATACATGAAGCGTTCCATTGTATTATGTGATTGTTATCAAATCTTCTTCTTCTAGGTGCCATGACCGTTTAACGATCGTTGGCGATCATTCTGGCTATCATGTTTGCAATCATTATTTTGTTGGTAGCCGCTCGGAAAAGTTGTATAGTGGTGAGACCAATCCACTGTCTGAGATTTTTGAGCCAGGAAGTTCTTCGTCTGCCGGGGCGGTCTTTTACTATTAATCTTACTCTGTATTATAAGATGTGGAATGTCATACTTTTCTGGGTGTCTCATGATATGTCCGAAATATTCAAGTTTTCGTTGTTTTACAATATTGACCACTTCTGTATCTTTATGCATTCTTCTAAACACCTCCTCGTTTGTGATCTTTTCCACCCAACTTACTCTTAACATCCTCCTGTACAACCACATCTCGAAAGCTTGTAGACGTTTGAGCGTGGCAGTGGCGGACTAACAACTTGTGAGGCCCGGGGCGGTTAACTATTTGGGAGCCCTTGAAGGGCGTATTTTGCTCCGAGTTATGGGGGGAGAGAAGTACTGGCGCTCGCCGCAGGTGCTGTCGGAGACTAAATTTTTAGGGTGCCATGCCCAATTTTTACCCAAAAGTCGTTAAAGAAATACTACTTTCACGAGCGGACGAAGCGTATTTTACCATGAGTTCATGGGGCCCCTTTGTATATTTGTTTAGGATATGCTTCCATTATTGACAACCAAAAAAATGCGACTTTTCCAATTTAAATTCACGACAACCAAAAACCTCAATAAAACAATAACTCCGTGACAAGTTTTATTTCTAACTTGATATCATATAAAGCGCCGGCCATAAAGTTGGGTACATATCTGGAACTTATTATTTTGAAACAATCACAAAAGCTCCCATATACTACGTATAGTATATTATGTGGGGGTGAAGCTAACAAGTATGTATGCAGATGCATTTTAAGATCCTTTACACAAATAGTGCACTATGTAAAAATCGACCTCTCCTATTGGTCGATCCATCTCGTATTACAATATGTCTTTGGATGCAATGGATTTCTATCAAGAGCTCTCGTGGTGTAGAGGTTTAGACAGCTGGGTCTCACCTGGACGGCCCGGATTCAAACCCCGTTGATTTTTTTAATTATTTTTTTAAAGATTATGTTTCTAAACAGTGTTTTTCTTAATTTTGGGTATGTCTTGGGTTAGTTTGGGTTAGCACCTGGTTAGTTTCCTTTTCTTGAGCCCCCGTAGCGAGCGAAGCGAGCGGAGGGCCATGCGGATCAACCAATAGGAAAGGCCGATTTTTATATAGTGCACTATTTGTGTAAAGGAACTTATAATGCTATGCAGATACCTACCTATATGTACTAATAAATTTTTTTGTAGTTATTTTTTGGATTTAAGTCAGAAACAACCCCCAAAAGAATAAAAACGATGAACATACTCATCAATCAAGGAAAAAAACGATCCCAAAAAAATATAGCAGTAATAATAATACATTAGTAAAATAAAATGTAAGTAATACAGTTCAGCTATGAACTCTGGATAATTACGTAAAAATATGTTAACGAACTAAAGTTATTAATTAACTTATCGTAATCTAAATTTTCAGACATTTTCCTCTGTATTGATAATATTGACAAATTATTTTATTTAATCTGTCGTCGGTCATTGTCGAAAGCAAAAATCTTTTATTAATTTGAGTTTTGAAAAACTTCTTTCGCAGGTCGCTATTGAGACACAGACTGTTAAAAAATATTGAAGAAAACGATGCATTTAATAATAATTTGAAAAATTTCCTTGGCTGCCTAGGAAGCGGATTATTCGTGTTTGGTGTCAGTAGCAAGTAACTGCTACTGACACCAAACTCAAAGAAGCAGCTTCCTGGACAGCCAAGGAGATTTTTCAATTTATTACGTCTTAATCTTTTTATTTTTTGTAATAACTCTTCTTCATTAAACTCGTTATATATTATAACTACGTTTTCTACAGCCGTTCTTAATTCAATTTCTGAAGCTTCCATCATAAAACGGGATTGAACAATTTTAAATGTAGATGAAATAGTGTCCATTGCTGTAGATCTTGCTAATAATTCCTGAATAAACCGATCCAAGCACTGGAACATTGATCTACAAATTTCCTCTCGTATGGTTAATTCATCATTAGATAATTCTCCATTTGCTCTTCCGCGTCTCTCAATATCTATACTCATTTCTTCACATTTTTCTGTTCCGAATTCAATAGATTTGTTAACAAGTGTATTTCTCTCCTCAGTAAGAAACAAATCCAAACCCCTTAACTTGGTCAGACTTATATCTAACGTTATTCGTGGGTTTTGCAAATGTTTTTGAGCGACATTGACTTCTTCTAAAACGGAACATAACATTTTTTTGATTTTATATAATTAAATTGGCCCCCCCAGCCTTGCGGCCCGGGGCGGACCGCCTCCACCGCCCCCCCGTTAGTCCGCTACTGGAGCGTGGCTTCTGTTAGTGTCCAGCTCTCGACTCCATACAAAAGAACTGGAAAGACATATGCTCTAATCATCCTCATTCGCAGGGCAATCGATAGATCGTGACTGGTAAAAAGTTTTTTCATGCGGATAAATGTTGCCCGGGCACACTAAATACGTATTTTGGTTTCAACTGATGGATCCCAGTTCTCATTTATCCTGCAACCAAGGTAGCTCGCACTTGAGACTCTGTCTAATTGTGTTCCGTACGTAGACACTAGCAACTTGCGCGAGTATTACGGTGTCATCCGCGTATCTTATGTTGTTGAGAATTTGTTCATTTATCACAACTCCCAAATCCATGTCTCCTAGGGCCTACCCAAATAACTCTTCAGAGTATAGATTGAAAAGGAGTGGCGACAATATACATCCCTGTCTCACACCTTTTTTCACCTCAACATCTTCCGTCGGGTGTCCGTTAATTCTGACTTCGGCATACTGGTGCCAATATAAATTACCTATCAAGCGGATATCTTTGTCATCCATACCAGTTGTTTTAAGTATCTCCATAAGTTTGTCATGTCGCACTTTGTCAAAGGCTTTTTCAAAATCCACCAGGCACACTAACACGTTAGGGTCAACGTCTCGGCAGCGCTGTATTAGTACTTGAACTCCAAAGAGCGCCGATGCTCGCTTCTAATTTTTAATATATTCTCGAATGAATAATACGCAAGAATACTTTAAGAAGGTGGCTCATCAAGCTGATGGTACGGTAGTCACTACATTGTGTAGCTCTGTTTTTCTTAGGGATTGTAACAAAAGTTGACCTCAGCCAATCGGTTGGAATAATGCCCGTATTGTATATTGTGTTGAAGAGTTTTGTTATCGTTGTTATTCCCATATCGCCTAGCGATTTTACTATCTCACTTCGCAATCCATCAGGGCCCGGTGCTTTGCCATTCGTTGCCATTTTTAGGGCTTTTTCTACTTCTTTTTTGCTGATAGGTGGACCAGTGACCACTTCATCTATTCCATGCTCTTGATTTCTGTTGTCGTCAAACAGTTCCGAAACATACTGTCTCCATCTTTCCAGTATCAGGTTTTGATCTGTAATAAGTTTGCCGTTTTCATCTTTTAAGTTTCCAACATTTACGTTATGTTTTTTCCCAGCAATCTCCTTGACTTTTTTATGTAGGTTAAAAGAGTCGTGATTTTTATCGTATGACTCGATCTCTGCACATTGTTTGCTGTGCCACTCTGCCTTTGCCTGCCTTATTTTTCTCCTATTTCTGACTGTATTTTTCGGTACTCTAGTTTGTTTCGGTTCTTGAAACTTCTCCGCTTGTCCATAAGAGTCAAGATTTCTTCGGTCATCCATGATTGTTTCTTTTTGTCTTCCCGCCCTGCGAATGTAGATTCTTGAGCTTCTAGCGTGACGTTTTTTAGTCTGGTCCATTGTTCTTCAACATCTGTAACTTGGTTGTCCTGTTCTCCGAGTTTCTCCTCCATATACTGTGTAGGTCGAGCGCACATCTCTGAGTCTTTAAAATTTTCTGGGTTTAGTTTCCTTGCATGTTGTTGTCCTTGTCTCATTCTTTTAAACTTCAGTCTAATCGAAGCTAGTAACAAAATGTGGTCTGTGGGTACATCCACTCCGGGAAAGGTTTTAACCGATTTTACAATATTTCTGAATCTTCTG
>JAEQML010077412.1:0-12899 GCA_016904865.1 Pissodes strobi | reverse complement strand
TTCGTATTCTGTGCTCTACTACTTTGTTTTTGAAATAGTTTAATAATTATACTTCTGCACAATAATAATACAATGATAACCGCGTAAATGCATATAATTATTATTAGTGTAAGATGAACGATGTAGTCTCAGGAGCGTTTTCTGCTTAAGTGCGCACAATTCATCCACTCCCCCTTACTTGCATCCCTGGTGCCCAGCTTTCTATTTGCTATTTTTAGCATTCATTTAATAAAACAAACTAAAATATGGTAGTGGGGACTTATTTATTGGAGCTATAGAAGTTTTTATGAAAATGTTTCTCAGAAGTTTATTTCTCCATATTGCTGACTGCACCAATAAAAGAATAAATTTGTTGAAGTGAAAGAAAAATTTAAAACTGAATACTCAGGAAACAGAATGTATGAGATTATGATAATTCTTCGTTGTTCATTTGTAATGTGTTAGAGTGTACCAAGCTTCGCTAATTACTGGTCCAGTATCCCACCTTTACCAAGTAGTGTTATAAAAAGTGCCACTGGCAGAGACCGATGTACATTTTTGCTATCCAAAATGTATTTCACTGACCGTCAAAAACCTGAAAACTGTTCAAACATATTATTTAGATGAGGTTGTGGCATGCTTGAAATCCAGGTTCCAAATGACAAGATTTGGGTGTTCGCATCAGTCAATCTACGAGACTGTGTTTAAATTCAAGCGAAGGCCAGCTTTGAAATAATACATGCCACTAGAACCGACAAAAGGGGATAAGACTGTAAAAGGCAAGATCTGAGTGTTCCGATCAGTCCATCGAATGAGATTGTGGTTAAATTCAAGCGAAGGTCAGCCTTGAAATAATACACTAACTGACAAAAAGAGGGATATAACTGTGGCAGAGATATGACCCATTGAACGGTTACATATCGCTGCTTCTCGAGAATAGTGACACTTTCCAAAAAACGAGTTTTTTCAGGAGACGCATTTATAATTTTTATAAAGACTTGATCTTTGATATCTCAATTAGACATTTAAGTCTTCTTATAACAATTTCAGTTATATTTAGGTAAATCAATTAAGTCTCATTTGCAATACATAGAGTAATATACTTTTTTTAATAAATATTGATTTATTATTTTGTAAATATAATATTACCCAAATATGTCATTATTCCTAAAAGAAAATCATGCGTAAGTGACTTTAAATTTGGATAAAGCGCATTATAATTTTTAAATAAAATGAAATATGCATATAATATTTTATTTATTTTAATATGTAATAGTACAGATTTAAAAATACATTAACATTACATTTGAACTAAAGGGTTTTAAAAGTTACGCATACAGGAACTGGAAACTGGCGCAGAAACTATAACTAATTACAACAGGTTGAACAGGTACGAACATCGTATAAAAATTTCAAAATGCAACATTACAAACTATTATAAAAAGAGGGTTGTAAAATTTGGGAAATGTATTTTTTTTAGCCAAATTTATCAAGCCGCTTTTCTTTGTGTCGGAAACTAGAGTAAAATATTCTCCCAATACACAATAATAATTTGAAACATCTCCCCGTGGACATGGCAACGCACCTTGCAGGTCATAGACTGCAACTAGTTATTTTTATCATTCTTGTCATTCTCCTTTTCCTGTCGAGACAAAAGTTTTTTAGACCGATGGGTATCGTAACCAGACTAAAGTTGCAGCTTGGTTTCGTCATTAGGATTGAAGAAGACCGTGCAATCCTCACACTGGTCCTTCTTAGGCTGGAAAAACGCCAGATTAAACTCAGAAATAAATAAAGGATGGCTTCCATTTTCCCGATGTCTTGTGGTGTCAGCTCTACAGTAATGGCTGTCAATTCTCGGAATATCGTTAATGTGCTGCCGTATTCCATCTTTAATGTGATGATCCAGCATTTCATGGTTTCCAAATTTTCCACGAAAGCCTAAAGAAAGAATGCCACATGACGATTCTTTTGTTTTGGAAAGTACCATTCTGGTAGAGCGGTCTGTTATACCTAAAGTCGATCGAAAACATACTTTGCAGATGCGATTTTTTTTTGGTTGATTGCATAGAAGTAGGCATTTTTACTTCTACGACTACTATAAAGGTTCGATATAGGAGTACTTTGGTTGATTCGCCGCGATATTTCATGACAGGAATTCACCGATCTCCATATATGGATAAGCACAAAGCGATCCAAATCATACTGATTCATGCGCCTTCAGATGTAAACAAAAGAAGGTAATTCTGAGACTGCGCAGTTTCAATTAGCAGGTTATCGATCGATTCCACGTGCTTCATCACCGCATGGCCGCGAATAAGCGACAGGTTCGGATTTTAAGAATTTGGAAACATATTTTTGCCGTTGTATATATTACCAAAAATTTAAAAGCAAGTTGATAGATGATATATTTAACACAAAAATTGCAAGCCATTGGTTTTTAAAAGAAATAGAATAGACCAACCGATAAAATATACAACTTTTGCTATTTTTCCGAATCTTGTTTGTTTTGGAGACAAAAAAAAATAAAAACTATTTCTTTCCTCGTCCCTGGGCGACACAAAAACCAATTAAAAATGTAAAAATATGACAGTAAGTATATAATTATGTTTAAGGAATAAACCATTGATAGGTATGCAAAAAAAATACTACCAAATATTTTGGTACCTACCTAATTTTTACATTCTTTATGTGTGGCATGCATTTTTTTCTTAAAAATATTATTTAGTTTGCCCAAAATGATTTTATGACCAAGAAAATTTGAATGATCTATACTGTAAAATCTGGTGTAACACAGGCGCAGCACTGAAACTTGTAAATTTTCAAATATATATATTTTTTAGAATCATCCCTTTGATTAAAAAATATTAAAAAATGGAAGCACCTCCTAATAAAACCCTTTTTATATGCGTTTGCCTTAAATTTTACTTTCTCTTTAAGTTAGTCTTGAATAGGTACTACTTTTAAAAGCGATTTGTAATGTTAAAGTATTTTGTATTCACACATTACATACCACAATCTGTATGCAAGAAATACACCTTTTTTTAGTTTTTTAAAATATGAAGTTTTGTTGCATTGAATAGCTAAAATAACTTTGGGGCAAAGAAAGGTTTATTAAAACAAAACATCATGATATATAAACGTTTTATTTACATTAACTTACATTAGGTAGTAGTAGTAGTCTATTTGGAAAAAGCCAATAATCCAAAATATGTAGGTAGTATGTACCAAGATACAAAATTCTTAAGACTATACACATGTCTAAATGCTCATGAAAACCTTAAAACATTTAAGAGTAATTAGGAAGATTCCTGAGAAATTAAACTGATTATTTTTTATTACAACAGTGAAATAAATCGATAAGTATTTTTTTATTTCCACTAAATATGAATATTACGAGAGCTATGCCAGTTTTTAGTTTTGTATATATAGATATACTATGCATGGTGTGACGTAATAATTCATGTGTATTGTGACGTCATAAGCACATTTCAAGGCGTATCTGCCTCATTTTTCGCCTTATGAAAAAAAGAAAAAACACGTGTCCACTTAGTTTTCATGGGCTATCGAAAAATTGATGAAACTTCCTCATTGTTCCTTATACCTGTTTCTGCTATTTTAATAGAGTTTTTTAAAAATATTTTACAGACTGTTCTATAGGTTCAACATAGAAATAATTCGTGGGGGAAGCTTTAATATTTTTTTCCAATTTTTACTCCCTTCTTCTATTTTTTCTTTACCTTTACAGATGGAAAAGACATACAAATTGTACTTTACGTCACTCACTACACTTTTCTGTCCTAAATTTTTAAAAGAGGGGGGTAAATATTGGAAAAAAAATTAAAGCTCCCCCCACGGATCATTTCTATATTATTGAACCCATATATGTAGTATGTAAAACAATTTTTAAAAATCTTTTAAAATAGCAGAAACAAGTATGGGGAACAATTACCCATTTAAGGATCTAAAAAAAACTGTTTAGAGCATCAAAGCTCCTCAACAAAGTAAATTAAAATCCATTCAACCTATAAGAAGACTCTTTTAATACAAAATGATAAAACTGAATAACCTCACTGCTATTTATGCATCGTGACAGTAAATAAACCCTTTTTAAGATATTATTCCCATATTTTGTATGTAATGCTGCAGTTATCCTTAAAAGAAAATGATACTTACGTAAAATAAGAAATCCCTGGTATTCTACTCTACCCTTATTTTGGCAACACCAAATCAAACACCGTTTAGTATTTTCTTTGACCTTGGCAGTTGACGCCATTGTCTTTTAAGGTCTTTTATCTTTAAATCATATTCCTAACGTCTACACCAACTTATACACTAACAAAATAGACTAATAACGAACTATTATAATAATAAACTAAACTAGATGTCCAGGAGTAAATTAGTTATTTTCAAGGAAAACGATAATATAAACCACTCAGACGCACGTACGTACTTCATTAAGTGAACGAAACGAAACGCCGAAACCCATTACGGCAAGCACAGAAAAAAGAATTATTTCAAGCGCAAGCAACAAGCAAGGTCAGAGAAATTTGATAATATTTTTGATTACCGAACTGTAAAAGCTTTATGAGCTGATTTCGTTCTGTCGCTTCTCGGTGTTTGTGCGCATGAGTAAAATTATCCTATTTTCAGTTCTGTCCGACGCAGAACCCGGTTTTTTTCCCCATGATTGGTACGATTTTTCGACGCATGCAGACGGTTTGTGCTTATCCATATATGGAGATCGGTGCAGGAATTCTAGAGTCCCCCATCTAAAAATTATTTTAAATTTGTTTGGTAAAAGTCTATACTTAATAAATGAATTACCATTTTAATATATAATTATGCCTATAGGTAACATAAAGCAATTTTGAAACGCCTTAAGAGCAGTGGCACATTTCAAAATGCGACGAAATAGATTTCGGTTATTGCAGGAACACACACACAATTCGAAATCTAATATCAAATTTGCATAAGGTTTTTCAAGAAAAGTGACATATTTTGTATAAGGTCGCTATTGAATTTATATTCAAGGGTTAAATTATTTACCTATATGAAGAAGAGTGTCACATTGCGAATCATGACGTTGTTTTATTGTAATGGAAAACAATATAATGCTTACCTTAGCAAGAAAAATGGCACAAAACACTTTATGTCAATATTCACGATAAAACTCTAATGATTTTCCGTACCTTTTTTAAATGTGTCGTTATTCTTACAAAAGACATGTGCACACGTTTAAAGTTTTGTCACGACTGAAGGATGGGACGTTGTTCGCGACAAAATGCCATATAAATCGGTATCAGCGAATAACAACTACGATAAGAAGATTCACTCTACGCGGCGGCACGTCAACGGTATGTCTCCTTCCCCGCGCGAAAACTAGCATGATACTGGCATGTGACCTTTGGACCCGGCGCACACTGGTCGAATTTCTAGGAAAGCTGGCCATAATAAGGTTTACCAGAAATAAGATATAAAAGTAATTAAGTATTACACGTTTAATATATCGTGTTTTAGACAAATAATTGTTGAATTTTTTGCTCATCATGTATATTTATATATAGGGAGTATCAATTATCACTGAAGTTAAAAATCTTGTATAAAGATCATTTGTATGTTCTTAAATCGTTCTAAAAAATTATTTTGAAAATTAAGAGCTCCTTCGCGGTACAAAAGGGTTTTAAATTTTTAATTCGATTATCCAAATTTTGATTTTGCAACGGTTAATTCAGGAGTCTTACGAGGAAAATGAATGTTAAGCGGACGACAGAAACGCGTTGATGAGGGCCTGCAATTTTGCCATACATGTATTTCAGAGTTATCGCTATTTTTAAAAAATAATCTAATAGGGACGAAACTAGTAAAAAATATAGAAGCGTCAGTGCAGCTGTTGTTCAAAAACACTTGATTATATACTCATATTTACAAATTAAAACTAAATTATAAATTTTTTTTCTGCTGATTCAGCCAAATTATTATTACCTCTTTTTTATAATAACATCAGTCTTGCATCAGCAATAATGATTCTACCTAAATTTCAGCTTCAGTTTCACTTACTACAATATTATGGGATTAGGGGTGGGCGACAATAATCGATTATTCGATTCACTTTTAAGATATTACCGATTAATCGACTTATCGATTAATATTTCAGAAAATATCGATAATCGATTATTTCGATTAATCGATTATTCAGTTATTTGCTAAAATATTAAGCGTTTAATCGATTATCCAATTTCTTGCCCACCCGTACCGATAAATTTACAACAGATATAGCTTTTAAAATTCCAATTTAATAATGCGTTGCGTTAAGGGTAATTTAAATGACATTTGAAAAAACTTTCAGTACAACATATGAAGCAAAAAAAAAACAGAGAAACGTAAATGCTCAAACAAGACAGCAGCAGGGAAAACTGCTCACGTTACAAACTTAGCCAATAAGGGATCATTTCGACGCGCCATAACCTCAACGGAGTGTTCGCACGTTAGCAGTATAGTACATCAGTCTTTATCTTTTTATTATGTATTTGGGCAAAACTATATGATAAAAAGGATCACTCTCCGCGGCGGCATGTCAGCGGTGTGTCTCTTTCCCCGCGCGAACACTAGCAGAATATCGGCAGGCCATGATACAAATAAAACAATCTGGCGACCTTTGACGCGGCGGCCATAGACAGCTCATCCTTTTCTTTTGTCAGATTAATTTTCATGCCTAAATTCTATAGTTGAGTCAATATTCGATATAAGATAATATCGCTATTTTTTTGTTGTTTTGTATTACAAAATAGGAATGAAATATACAGTAAAAATATTGTGCGAAACCTTTAACCAATTTTAAAATCACCCAAAACGCCAAAATTTAATTGAATATTAAAAGATGGGGCAAATTCAAGCAACATTTTCTTCTTGATGTCTTTTGTCAGAATATTAGTATTCAGAAATATGGTGAAATCATTAACACAAAATCAAAATCTTTTCAATATTAGTTATTACATACCTTGAGTATTGTTATCAATAATAACTAATTAAAAACGTTAACAGATTTTTGAAATAGCCAGTTGAATACAAACTTTATCAAAATATTTATTTGGTGATAATAATAAAAAAAAAACCATAACGTAAGTTTGACAGGGCGCTGCAAACAATTCAGAAGATATCAATTGTGTTTTTACAAAGCCAAATAGAGTATTAGAGTGCTATAAATAATTTCGTCATAAATTTGATTAGATATAACGCAAACGAAAATATAGTTTATGGCCAGCTTTTATTTAAATTCAACCTGTGTGCGGCGAAGTTCGCCGAACGTTACCAGGCAACGAAGACGATTCCTTTGTTGCGCTCTCTTGCCATTAAGTGGGCCTTCTTGTCACAGTTAATATTCGCTGTCGGTATTAAAGAATAACGACAATAGCGTCATCTCTGGGAAAAACCTTGATATACTTGCAAATGACCTTATTCCTGATAAACTAGATGCTTTTTGGGAGTGATCTGTCATTTAAACTAAAATATGCTATTTTTTGGATAGTGTCACTATACTCGAGAAGCAGCGATATATACGGTATCAACATTTGCTGTGGAAAGAAAACCGAATATGCTGAAGGCACACTGCACTGGGAGAAAGAGTAATCAAGAGCTATGTTGCTCAGTTCAGTCGCCCGATGTATGTTTTATGTTGGTACATATATGGTTTTATGTTTGTGCTTCGACCATTTTTTACCAGAGTTGAAATGATGGATACACTGCAATTTCCTTGTATTGGTAATTATATGACTAAATGAAATAGGGCGAAAGGCTAGAGGTAAATGTGAATTTCTCGTAAACAACCAAGGTACCTTGGCTGGACGATGGAAGGACACTAAAAGACGTACTCTTATGTCAAAATGTCACAATACTTTTGTGCGAATAGCTAACAGAAACCTATAAGGCTGGAGAAAAATCTCAGATTCCCTGTCCCAATGCAATTATTTTTTAAAATACATGGCGGAAGTATCCTCTTACGACTTAAGGCAGAAAATCTTCGAAAAGTTGGAGGAAAATCTTCGAAAAGTTGGAGAAGTTTTTTTTTGTAAACTTCTTATGGCTGCAGTGATAAATTCAAATATGTCTAGGGGCTGACCCATAACTCTGAGCAGGATTGCGCAATAAACTATTTTCATGTACTTCGCGATACAACCAGTCGTTTCTATGTCTGATAGTCTAGAGGTCTGCATGGCTAGCCTTTACTTCGGCGACCCGGGTTCAAACCCCGTCGGTTTTTTTTTTTAATTTTTTTAAGGGTATATTTCTAAACTGTTTTTCCTTGATTTTGGGTTTGTCTTGTGTTAGCACCTGGTTAGTTTCCTTTTCTTGAGCCCCCGTAGCGAGCGAAAAGTGAATTTAGGCAATCCACATTACTCGGCTCAGAGTTATGGGTCAGCCCGTAGACATAAGTATAAATTCGTGGATATTTTTTCCAAATATACAGGCACTCTACGCATTGATTTAAAACTAAACTTACTGTCTAACGCTTAATGTTAACCCGGAACCTGCCAATCCTGCCATCCTAGCCACCATCGCTTCTTTTGATCACCTTTCTCCCTCGACGGATGACGAATTTCAAACAACGTTTCTTTGCATTACTTTTCGAGCCGACATGAATTTACTTAATTACTTAGTCACTTCCACGAGCCTCTAAACTGTGAGACAATATCTTCGGTTTGGTCCAAACTAAGACCATAGTACATACTGTAAAATTAAGGTTAATTTTTAAATCTCTTCCACCCTCTTTTGAGCATTACGACCGACTGCAAGTGAATATTCTATTAAAATTACACGTGCCCTTACTTGGGCATTACGACCTTCTGCAAGTGAAGTTTCTGGCCAGACTCTAAATTACCCGAGCCCTCATTTGGACATTACGACAAGCTACAAATGAATATTCAGATAAGACTAAATTTTTGTTCCGATCATTTCGCGCTTTTATAGCAGCTTTTCGACGTGTATGTTCCCAGAAAAAGCCGGAATCTGTACACCTGCAAGAAAAAAACACGTGCAATGACGCAACATGCTCCAATTTTCGACGAAAACAACTATTTGAGTTTCAACTAGTTTTTACATGCCAAAATTTTCCATTACAAACCTAGATTCGTTACAAAATTTAGCTCACACATGTGGTCCAAAGTCCAAGCGGTATTTGAACCTTATAAGGTCATGACTTGTTTGTATTTCGTTTCAATTGGCTCGGTTTAGAATTAGAAACGCACCTGGCCAATGGCTTTCTTTTTCAGAACAAAGTTTGGGGGACCTGCGCAAGAATGTTCGACCGCAGATGATCTTTCTAGTTAGTTCATCTCGTTTGGCGTTAGGTATACTACAGTCAGAAAACAGAAGTATGTCAACTCCGATTTAAATTGGTTGTCGAATCTTGTGAAGTTATACACCATGCCGTTTATTGAAATATATTCCAATGGTAAGTGATTTTATTTTTAACCAAGCGGTGTTTCTTGCTTTTCGTATATCTTTATTAGGCAAAAAGTATTAACCCTTGTTCGCGATTCTGTCATTACTTCAATTCGTTTTTAATTCTCGTTAATAAAATAATAGTATATTATATACCTAGGTTGAGAAGTAAGCCATTATTTACCGAGCACTTTTATATCCTGAGGCGCGGAGCGCCGAAGGATATAATGTGCGAGGTTAATAATGGCCTTCTCAACCGAGGTTTATATAGAATTTTTTTTACTACTAACACTGATATATTACCATATTTTTTGATTCGATTTGATTTTTATATTAGTCATTTTCTACTTATTTTTGAAATAGTTCGAAATATCAAGTAGCCTGGAAGTTCAGTTGTCCAACTGACAGATATCGTAACAAGAAGCGTTTTTTCGCGAGCTAACTACAATTAACCACGGCATACTACAGGATACTACTTTGTTTTCACGAGGATTAATTTAATTGTGGTAAGTGAGGGGAAGTTTCGTGACGTCACTATTACATCATCATTTTTCAACTACGGCTTACTACAACTTACATACGTGACGAGGTGTGGTACTCGAGGTTTGATGGAGTCATGGCGGATTAATTTTGAAACGTTAAACATGTGAAATGTTTGTTTTTCCATTCTGAACAAGTTTGTAAATTATACGTTCATGAAATTCTTCTATAGAAGCCTCATACGCATCGGAATTCCTACACAAATGTGCCCCAAATGGGATTTGGGCAGCATAAAGTATCCTGAACATATTCATCGAAAAAATCCCATTAGTTTGCTTATCTCCAGAGGCCACCATTCTGTCATTAAAAATATGAGTAAACGTTCTGCACTGATCAAACTGATCATTTTCAAATAAATATGCAAAATATCTATATTCTTTTCTAGCAATGCAAGATCTAACTACGGTATTTTGGCGAAGACAGAAGCAGACAATTTGTGGTGGGGTGCCCGCTTGGCACTTACTTTAGTTATTACTTGTAGTTAACCGTGGTTACTCGCCAAAAAAACGCTAATAATCTCCTGACAGCTCCATACATACAAAGTACCTTCTCTCCATCTAAATTTTGACAAAATCGCATTATTAATAAGAATATTATGGAGAGTCATGAAAAGTGAGTCATACTGTATATAATTATTTTACTAATAGCACTGATACAATCCTTATCATTATTTGAATTGATTAGATTTTGAAATTAATCATTTCCTACTCATTTTTCAAATAATCCGAAATGACAACTAGTTGTCAAACTAACAAGTTTGACATTTTGACATTTTCCGTTTCCGTTTCATTATTGACCTAGGTTTTTTTTAATATTATTATTTACCTAGGGTGAGAAATGTTACTTCTCATTTGGGGAGTGGAGTAAATAATGGTGATTTATCATGTTAGTAGTAAAAAAAACTTATTATTTTATTTGAACGTTTTCTCCCTGGGTTTAATTCGAGACTTCATTTAATTTTTGGGACAAATAAAATTGAATTTTTAAAACAATTATCGAATCAAATTTAACTAGATCAGGTGCTGGCCCTTGGTTCGTCACACCCTGACCAGTCGACAGTTAGTTGTTGTTTCGTCCCATCTTGCCCTAAAGTCTTCATGGGTGATCTTTTTTTTATCATATCATATCATAACGTCGCGATAGGTAAGTTTAAAAGGCCGGCTCCCATAGCTAATTTTTCGTGTGACGTTCGCACTGTGCATGTCTTTAACCAAGCACACAGAAATTCTATTTTTGCGGGCGGCATCCTCCAGTGAATTGTGACATTCTAGTTCTGACCTGGCTGTAAGTTTATATCGTTTCAGGGCCTGTAGTATTTGTTTTCAGCACGTGTAAATTTTAATAGTCTTGTCCGCAGTATTCCTGCGAATAATCTCTTTTACGGCTATGGATATAGCAGCAAGTTAAGACTGAACTATGCTTGCGTGTCCCTCCATAGGCCATTTCAGTTCAATTCGCAAGCTTCGGGAGCAAATTCCACCGCCTGCTCCTTCCTGCGTTTTTGAGCCATTCACGAAATTGTTAACCGCACCTTTCGTAGGCTCATTTGGTTTTATTTATACATCATATAGTTTGCCGAAAATAAACTTGGGAAGTATGCTGCTTGCGCTGGCCTACAGCAGACTAGACGCCACCTGTGGGAAGGGGTAGGCTACCGACTGCCCTTTCCCCTATTCTATGCTGGGTTGCACACCAACGACTCTGAGCCGCAGCAATGTAGTCAGAGCCACCTCCCTTAGATAAATATCTAAGGGCGGCAAGCACAACATTACTTCCATGGCTCTGGTTGGGATTGTTCTCATACCGTTATGGTCAGGCACATTGAGGAAATAATAAAAGGGTCAGGCAGGCAGTTCTCTGTACCTGACAGCTTAAGCATTGCCGTTTTCTGTTTACTCTTGGGCCACCAGACTACGGCTCCATAGGCAATCATGGGCCTTATGACAACAATATATATAGATCCATATTACGGCCGTGGGTTTCATCACCCAAGTTTTTCCCACGGTCCTGTTCATAAGAAATGTATGCCTTCTTTAGTCTTCGTTCTAAATGAAGATTCCAGGTTAATTTAGCATCGAAGGTGACCCCAAGGTATTTTACCTGACGGAAAATTTAGTTGTGTATTTAGGACGGTCGGAGGCCCTAGGGGCTACGTCCTTCTTTTTATGGTGAAGCGCGAGCACCATTTCCGTCTTCCTAGTGTTAACAGACAGGGAGTGTTCCCTACACCACGCTTCGACTAAGCGAAGGGCACTCTGCATATGATATTGCACAGAACTCCTAACTTTCCATTGAGCATACCAGGATTTTATTCCCGATGGGTCATCTTATGACACTCCAGGCCATAGCACCGAGGCACTATGGCCCTCCCCTATCCGCCACTCGTGGACGCGTCTGGTAGGATGCTCAGCCCCCAGAGTCGGAGCACCTTTAAATAAAGTAAAATTAGATTTAGCCGAGGCTTAAAATCGTTGACCTCGTTTTTTGAAGAAATTTGAGAAGATTTTAATAAGTATTGAACTTGAATGTAAAAGTAGGTACCTACTGTTCTACTTAAACAATGAAAGTGTTACAGAATTGAAAGAACACATGCTAGTAGTTAGCAAGGCATTCTGCAATGACATTGAAAATAAAATACTGGAAGAGTTGGTTCATCTGGTCATTTAAAAATTTTAAATTTTGGCAGTGGTAGTGTTATTACATTCTTATTTACTGAAACGGGGAAAAGGAAAGGAATTACAAGATATTTACCCGAATGACGAAATTTTATTTAGAATATTTAACACCTCGATCATTATCAGTTTTGAAACATACTAAAAACCTCTATATGATACACCTGCATAAAGGGCTAGTTACGAAAAGACCATTAAATTATTGTCAGGAAAAAATTTAAATTTTACATTTGGAAATTACTTTTGTTTGTTTTGAAGCATCCAAAT
>JAEQML010077411.1:0-12899 GCA_016904865.1 Pissodes strobi | reverse complement strand
ATAGACGATATTTTTATTTTAAAATGTATGAAGCCTTATATGCCAAAGAGAAGTGTTTTTGCATTTCAATATTATTGTTTGGGTAGTAAGTTTTAAAACTTGTGCTAGTAGCCCGTTGCGATACGCACATTTCAAATAATATAAATATTAATACTACCATTAATAATTAAAAAAAACGTTGCTCTTATTCCCTTTGGGGCTCTTAAGTTAGAGTAAAAAGTTTAGGACACGTTATATTTAACCCAAATACGGCGCTTGGGGACCATTACTTAAAAACTTTCAACGCTCCTCGGAAAGCGCAAAACAATAAATTCGGTCGGTGGCTCTAAAAAGTGTTTGTCTTAAATGGGGTGTTTACTGATGCTAATAGAAATTTGGAAGGCCACAATACTATTTATATTCTTAGCTGAGAGTAAATTGGGGTTATTTGAAATGAAGTGTATAAATAAGCAGCATTCAGCATACTGAAGATGAAATTCCATTAAATAAAATAATACTGGCTTTTACGGTAAGTGGGTTTGGCTGAAACTTTATAATATGCTTTTTAATTTAGCTTTTATAATAATAGCAGTCATATAATGATAAACAATATTAGCTGCTTTTTTAGAAGTTCAGATAAGATGGTGTTTTTCAATATTCAAGAATATATGTCAAATTTCTTTATTCGAAAATCGATGATTCATTGTAGAAAATCCATTGGCATGGCATCATTTTAACATTCTTATAAACGATAAATTCATTCAATTACGCAAACTTTTAATACGGAGATGATACATTTCTGGTATGGACATTTAGGTCCTATTAAATGACTGCGCCGAAGACAGGATATCTCGCTTTTAAATTACTTTTATTGGAGATATTTATCATCAATAGTTTTCGTTAGTATAAGAAAGAGGCCTAATGATGTGGAAGAATTGAAAAATGGGATTATCAAAGCAGTCAAAGCTTCATAAAGCATCATGCTACACCAGTTATGTAACGCTATAGATGAATAGCTAAGTTTTTTTATCGGTTATTAATGTTACAAATTACTAGATTTATTTTACTTCACCAAATATTCTTGTTCTATTTTCTGGTCCTAAAATCATAAATAACATATATTTAAATTTGTATCTGTAGGTACACTCAATGGTTAACTTAAAGAAAAAGGTGGGGATTGGTTGAAGTTCTTAGTACACAGGACTTAGCTCTATTCCAAAAGATATCAGCCATAGTACCTCATCGACAAGTGATGTGGAAGAAACAACTATCAACTCAGGTTACTTGAAATATTAACAAGCATCTGGGTGCACCAGGATGGTTTTCATTTTTCATTGCGAAGCTTTATGTGTATCATATGATTCCTATGAAACGTTGACTATTATTTCACTTCACGCATGGCCCTCCACTACTCCACTCGCTTCGCTAGCTCCGGGGCACAACCAAACAAAACTAACCAAAATAAAAAAAAGCATAACCTTTAAAAAAATTAAAAAAAAAACATCTGTCGGGAATCGAACCCGGGCCGCTGCATCACAGGCACAGCATCTAACCTCTGGACCACCAGGCTCGCTGAGAGCAATCCACCCAAAATGAAAAGCTTTTTGCCAAATGTGTATCAAAAACTAAGCATGCGCGAAGCCTCGCAGCCTCGCAATGTCGCGATCGAAAACCCACGGAATCACAGCAGAGGAACAGAAGGGATGCACCAAGCATTCAGTGAGCTGCAAGGGATAACTAATAATTGATGCCATTATATGCAACCAAGTGTACGAGGACACAACTTTCGTATATGCCTATATCGACTACAAAAAGATTTTGGAGTCAGTGGACTGTATCCTGGAACTCTTGAACATACATAAAGTGAGCCAAACCATAATTGATTTTCTCTGGCACGTCATGAAAACCTAGCGTATAGAAATGCAAATTAAGGATCGAAAATCCACTCTGAAGACCGATCTTATTAACATCAAAAGGGAAATCTTTTGGGGCGATTCAAAGATCAAAGGAAGATGACACTTAAACTGAATCATTTACTCTTTATTGACGATCTAAAGTTAATGGGAGATTGTTGAAGATTTCTCAAAAGGAATACAGATGCAGTTTGGAATTGATGAGTGTCGCTCCATAACATAATGTGTGGGAAGCTGCAAGCGGGTGGCATATTTACACATGCTACCGTACAACGGACGGCACCAGGGTGCTGAAATCGGTTTGGTTTTGTAGCGCTACAAAAGCTCATTGATTTGAGCACCTATGCTGCCTGTCATAAATAATTTAAGTCCTATTAATGGCCTGCAAAATGGGTTTTAGCGTTAGGGTTTTGAAAAGATTGCGGGATCTTTTTATACTAATGTCTAGCCGCTACCGGTAACTGGCTATCATAGGTATTATTATGGCTTTGCATGGCCCTCCGCTCGCTTCGCTCGCTACGGGGGCTCAATCAACAAGAACTATCTAAGTGCTAACCAAAACTAACCTAAGGCTGACCCAAAATTAAGAAAAAAATGTAAATTAATAAAAATACAATAAACAAAACATCTGTCGCGACAGACGGGAATCGAACCCGCAGCGCAATAATGACAGGCAAGCACTCTGCCGAATACACCACCGAGGCGTTGTAGAAATTTTGCTAGAACGTAGAGACATGGATTCGTGTCATGCATTAGGTGCCCAAATCAATGAGCTTTTGTAGCGCTACAAAACCTAACCGGTTTCAGCACCCTGGTGCCGTCGTACAGTAGGATGTGTAAATATGCAAACGGGTGGGTTCAGTACGACGCGACGAGAGGAGAGATAATTGAATCGATACGGGGGGACGAAAGATGCAGTCAAGGAAGAATAATCAGAGATGAAAATGGAGGAAGTTGAACAATTATTAAAAACGCAACTGACTCCAAAAACGTAGTCTGCTATGGTTTTGTCATGTTCTAGACCAGTTCTCCAGCATGCCAAATTCAACCAATTACTTACTCTTTATGGATGATCTAAAGCTAATGAAAGTCACGAAGAAATAGCTGGATCGAATATTACAGATTGTTGAAGATTTCTCAAAAGGAATCCAGATGCAGCTTGGAATTGATGAGTGTCGTTCCATTAACATAATGCGTGGGAAGCTGCAAGCGGGTGAGTTCAGTACGGCGAGTGGAGAGACAATTGAATCGATGCGGCGGGGAATGACGCAGTCAACGAAGAATAATCATTAGGCGAAGTAAAACAGATATCCAAGAGCTACAGCACAACAAAGGCGTAAAACCACTACCTTAAAAGCGCCGTAGAAAGACCCTTCCTCGATATGACAGAAGAAGAGAACTAACGGACATTGCTAAATTGTTGGATTATCAGATCACTAATTTGCGAAATTACTTTTTAACGAAAGCTCAAGAGTCGGAACTCCATAGAATTATAATGATGATGGTTTTGTACTAGTGATGTCCTGAGCCTCAGCACTCAACGAGGAAAGCAAAGCTGCAGAGATAGCGAGAGGAGCCCCTTCATGGGAGGCATCCGAATGAGAATATGCAGGAATAAATCTGCGTCGAACTATCGGCTTATCTCAGGATGATATTTTTCAGAAACAGAATGTTTTTTATTGGCAATTTAAAATCAGGTGGCTCCATCAAGAAACTACCTAAAATACATATTCAAATTTCTCCAAATGTAGAGCGATAAGTCCAGATATGTATGCAAAACAACAGAGTCCATACAACATGTTAATGCAGAATGTCAGCTTTTCTCTGCAATGGAGTATTAGGATAGGCATGATAATGTTGCCGAAATTATTAATCAGGACATAGCGTTTTGGGACTTCTTCACAGAATTGGGTTCCTTATTGCAAATATAAACCTCAAATAGTTCTGGAAGACTGACTTCCTACCCTACTGGGATCATACGACGATGTGAATACTGTAGTTTCCAAGTTTTATGACATCATTTACAATGTAATTGAAGCTTTTACACCACTGTCAAGATTCAAAACTCCAACTCCATTTCCAAAATGGATGCCAAGCGATTTAAAAAAATTGATTATAGACAAAAAAATTGCACATAAAAAATATAAATCAACACAATCACAAGAGGACTATGATCATTTTGCTAATCTAAGAACTGAGTGCCGTTCTATCTCTAAGTCATCTCGTAAAAATAATATTAAAAATTTGGAAAGTCAATTGCAGGACAGACGTACCTTTTGGAATTATGTCAACTCTAAAAAAGGAGATATGGATATATGTTTTACGAGCAGAAATGTTTAAGTTGCACTTTTCATCTGTGTACTCGGATTTTAGCGACCCTGTGATAGAATTAAATTTTGATTATGATAAATGTCTTGATGTTGGTGGTTTAGAGTTGTCCATCATTGATGTTTTTAATAAGATTGATATTTTAAAAAAGAATTTATCAACGGGTCCTGATGGGATACCTGTGCTCTTTTTACAGAATTGTAAATTTGTTTTATCAGAAATTTTATGTAAAATTTTTAATTTATCTTTAAGTTCAGGTGTTTTTCCGGATTTATGGAAAAAATCATATGTTTCTCCTGTTTTCAAGGATGGTAGCAGGGCTGACGCTAAGAACATCATAATAAATTAACAGCACGGGTTTGTGAAAGGTAGATACACTGTAACTAATCTTTTGACTTATGAGTGGGTTCTGCTGGGTGCCTTCGAGAATAAGCATCAGGTTGATGCAATTTATACAGACTTCTCGAAGGCATTTGACAGAGTTGACCATAGAATCTTACTATCTAAATTGAAGGCAGTGGGACTTCATGGATCTCTTCTGACTGGTTTGGTAGCAACCTGGTTGACCGTAAGCAGGCTGTTAAAATAAAGAATTTTGTATCATCAGAAATTCTCGGAACATCTAGTGTACCTCAGGGGGGGGGCATTTGTCTACTTTGCTTTTCAATGTCTTTGTGAACGATATAATAGTATATTATGATATAAGTGTATAAGAGGACATTTAAAGCACGCGCGACATATTTCAAAACACGACGCGCAGCGGAGTGTTTTGTAAGTCGCAAGGTCTTTAAAGACATCTTATACACGTATACCATACGCTATTTTTTTATTACGAATGCATCATAATCTCAAAAATGTTTTAAATATTAAACTTAAGGGATATATTCACGAATATATTAATCTGTCACATTTGAGATGATCAAAATGTTTCTATAGCAACCTTTAAAAAAGTAGGCGCATTATAAACATCATTTTAAGCAGGCTGCAGCGTGCGATAATCGTTGATTATGATGCATGCGTAATAAAAAGTTTATTTTTAAGATTTACAGGATTATAGGTAGTTTGAATGACTGTCAGATATTACAGGATCAGATGAGTTTGTTCTCTACTTGGTGCACGGAAAACAACTTAACATTAAATATTAATAAGTGTAATGTCATCACATTTAGCAGGATAAAACGGCCAGTCCTTTTTAACTATTGTGTTAATGATATAGAGTTGGAAAGGAAAACATTGGTAAAAGATCTTGGAGTTTGGATCGAAAGTGATCTATCATTTATCACACATATCGATAAAATCACTAATAAAGCAATGAGACTACTTGGGTTTGTCTTTCGTGCGCTTAAAGAGGTACAGAATGTCTTTGTTTTGAAGGACGTTTTTTGTGCGCTGGTTCGCTCTGTGCTGGAGTATGCCAGTGCGATTGGGCATCCTTATTATGGTGTGCATAAGGAAAGTTTGGAAAGGATGCAGAGAAAGTTTTTAAGCAGAGTTGGACTTAAGATGGGAATCCCTTATGAACAAATTAATTGGTGTGATATAATGAAGTCACTAAATCTCACTACTCTTGAGAACAGAAGAAAGTGTTTTGACGTTTGTACCCTTTTCAATATAGTTAACAATATAATTGATGCCTCTGAGCTTCTTGCGGAGGTTGGCTTTCACATTTCTCCTAGGAATTTACGTAATAAAGATCTATTTACAATTACCTTTCACAGAACTAATTATGGTATTAATATTCCTTTGGGTCGAATGTGTAAAATTGCTAATTCTGTTATACGGGAAAATAATGAAATTGATATTTTTAATTGTAGTTACAATGTGTTCTGTAAGCAGGTTAGAAAGGTATTGTTTGTTCGACTACTGCTGCACCTATTATATTTTAAATTGATGTGTCGTTTAATAAATTGCAATGCTTTAATAATCAAGATATTTCAAAATATTGTGTCGTGCTGCCATCTTGATTTTATTGATTTTATTATTATTTGTTATTATTATGTGTGTGTGATACGTTGATATATTTTCTTCCATTTGTATCTGCAATCTTTTTGACATTTTGTTTGTAACTGCTATATGCATTAACAAAAAATTTTTATTTTAATTTTGATTTTGATTTTGACGAGACGGTGATCGGAAAGGGTTCCGGCCGAGCTTTACCCCTCTGATGCGCAAATCGATAATAATCATAATGTTTATTGAAATGGGCGGTCCTAAAATACAATAATATTTTTAAAAATAGTACTTAACTAGCCTGCTTAATATCAGTCTTATATTACAATAGTCAACTTTAATCAAACTAATTGGACAAAATTTGTGATACACGATTTAAATTCGGAAAATGAAGAGATACTCGTACTTTTGTCTGGTAGTGCGTTAAATTTCTTTTAATCTCTTAACAAAAATGGGCCTTGTTGACCTGGTTAATCTCGTACGAGGTATATGAAAATCATTCTGACTTCTTTCCATTTTTCCCTAGTGTTATTCCTACGCTGATCAATTTTCTTTCCGAAGTATTACCTTTTATAACTAACCCAAACTACCTCAGGCCGATAACGCTGTGGTACACAGAGGGTTCAAAACTAGCGAAAGGAACAGGATTGGGTATTTGAGGTCCAAACTGTAAGCTTTCCAAACCGCTAGGCAAATATATAACAATCTTCCAAGCAGAAGTGCTTGCCATAAATATATGTTCAGAAGAGTGCCTCACACATGAATTTCGCAAAAAGCACATCTACATATTCTCAGACAGCCAGGCGACTCTAAAAGCTCTAAAAGCTTTCAAGTTCGTGTCAAAGTTAGTCTGGGAATGTAAGCAAACCATAAAACAACTAGCAACACGCAACCAGGCAACTTTAATGTGGGTTCCTGGCCATAGAGGTATAGAGGGCAACGAAAAAGCAGACTGCCTTGCGAAAGAAGGAGCTGGAACACCATATTATGGTCCAGAGCCGTACTGTGGCCTTATGAAGAGCCACATCACCGAAGAACTAAACAAATAGGAAAAAGATCAACTATCGTCCTACTGGAGAAAGACTCCAGGACTAAAACAGGCGAAAAGGTTGATCACCATCTCTGCGAAAAGACTAAAACAACTCTTAGGCATAAACAGAGCAGATATTAGAACTGTCGCCGGACTGCTCACTGGATACTGCCCGGTAAAATACCACCTAAAGAGCATAGGAAAAGCAGAAGGCGACCGATTTTGCAACAATGCAACTGAAACCGCAGAACATCTACTCTGCCAATGTCCAACCCAACCCTGCGAAAGGCTCAAGTACCTTAAAGGAGTACAGCTATCATTTCAAGAAGTGATAACCCAACTAACCCAACCACCTCCCAAGAAAATAGCTTCGTTTGGAAGAAGCCTACGTCTCTTGGACACATATTAAGTTGTAGAGTCATGCACAAAATATCTGTAAAGGGAGCAGTGCCGGCCAGCTGAAATTCGCCGAAACGACTCCCTCGCAATCTCCAATCTACAATGATCATTATTTTTAGGATAATTCCTATAAGCCATATCTGGTTCCCTCGCTTGCCTCTTTACCGTCCTATCATACCATGGACCATGTTCCATTTCAAGGATGAGCGTAATATTGTTCCAGAGTTATATATATTTCATTCACATCATAAGCGTCAAACAACCAAACACGGGATATGAATTCCAAATTAATTTCATGAAATACATCAAGATTCAAGTTCTTGTTGAATATTCACTACATAAGTATGTTTATGAACATACAGTGATAAACACACTTTTAAATTAATATTTTGCTGAATTTATTCATTATAAATAATATCGTAGAGTTTACATAAAACCCTAAGCTATATTTGCTTAAGCAGTTAGCATTCAATTCTTATAGAACAACTCAAACATATGTGTTAATAATTTTATTCCTTACTCTAATAATTCAAATTCATTAGGGCCCTATCTATGCAAGCAAGACTTACAGCGAGAGTAATGTCGTCATTATGTATGGCCGCAAGCATCAAGGCTGTATGACCCTGTGCGTTCAACGTATCCAGACGAGTGGATACTGGGAGCAGTGGCACGGCCTGTTGGATCAGCTCTGGCCGCCCGGTGAGCATGAGACGAAATGCTAATTCGACCTGTAAAAAACATTATATTCAGTTTTATTTCACAGACATGACAAACATTAGTCTAATTTAAAATTGATATCTAAGGCAGACTTCATCTAAAGTTTACAGAATAAAATATATTTTATTGTGTAGACTTTGCTTCAGCGAAATATCTGTATAAATTATTCATTGAAATCCAAATCATACTTTTCAAACTTTTTCTAAAAAATCAATCAATAAGAAGGTATGGTCGCGGCTCCATAAATAGTGAAGCATTTTATATCTAGCATGATATAAATGAATTAAATACTCTTTATAATTAAGATATTGATTCATTATTAACCCCCTTCTATTATTCTAAGGTCCGGAAACATGCGACGGAAAAATATAATAATGAAGCTCTATCCGCTTTCCTATTATTATTATACTTTATATTGTAAGTAAATAGGTACAGTTTATAATTTAGTTCAAGTTATTTAGGTATTTCAAAAAAGTCCAGTTTTCTCTATCTTTATCTCCATTTCTACTACCTATGTTCTTAATTCGTTGCACCAATGCGTTTTTGGTAGGATTTGAAAAAGATAATATATATCTCATCTCCTATTCAGGTGGATGGTGACAATGGGAGGTGGTTGGTGACAAGGTGTTGGAGCAGCCCCAGAAAAAAGATCATGACCCTAGTTTTTGGTGGACAACATGGTTCTATTTTTTCTGAGTTTTCATACTTTACATCGTAACTGTCCAACCTCCATTGGGATCACCAGACCACAATCTTATCTCCGCAACCTGTGAATTTGCTATCAAAACACAGGAGCCATAGGTACCCCGAAAGGTTTGGCACTATAAATCTGTAAAGTGGTGTGATCTTCACCAGTTTTCTCTTCTTTTCCTTGGAAAGATGTCTGCTTTAAGAATCAAAACATCTCTGAATCTGCTCATGATATAACTCAAATTATCCTAGCTGGTATGGAAGCTTTCATCCCCTCTTCTATGAAACGTATCTCAAGCAGCTAACTATGGTTTGAGAAAAACTGCTCAAGGACGGTCAATGCTAAAAATGCCGCCTACCCCAAATGGCGCCGGGGTCCGACAGCCGAAAATCTAGACTAGAAATCACTGTAAGCGGATCATTGACGAGGGCAAGGAGGGACATAACGAGCAGATCAAGAACAAACTTCTTAACTGTCCTAACGGATCAAGATCCTTTTGGTCAGTTGCCAAAGCTGTCAATCAGGGTCTCTCAAAGACGTCAATCCCAACACTGACCAAAGATGATGGCTCAATAGCGGAAACGGCCAAAGAAAAAACGAATGTTCTTGTCGAAATTTTTGCATCAAATTCTACCTTAGACCCTCAAGAAAAGACTCCCCCCAACTATCCCGAGAGTGAATTCATCAATACCAGGTCTGGTACTTCGCCAACGGTGTAACGGAATATATGTTAAATATATGTTATCAAATATTAGTCTATTCCGCTCCATTAATTCTACCTATTTATCAATGGTTTTCAATGTTTAGTATATTGATAGGTAGTGCCATCTGTTCGAAAACGGGCTTATCTCGTGTAATAGGTAATTGAATGCCTGTAATCTACAATAGATTGAAACATTTAGCGTATGCTGAATGTTTCCTTAGTTTGACGCCGGGTTTCTTATAACGGTTGTCACGTGTTTTAAATTGCCCAATGAAAAGCCATTGAATTTAAATAGGTAAAACGTACAAATTTTGACAAGAAGGTCACATCATCTTGTGTACAGCGTTCGACGCGGTAAGTGGTATAATTTTTTTGATCTTAAAATATTCTATTCATCCTGCATATTTTTCAATAGTATTTTCACATTTTAAATACAGAATTGATAACTGTTTTTAATTCGGTTAATCATATTTCACTAAAGTAAAGAATTTAGCATTTTTGTATTGCACTTTCGAGTGTTTGACGATTTCAATAATCTGGATTTTTTATGGTGACCTTTAGGTTTGAATACCGTTTTTTGGTGAATAATTGCGTATCTTATCGGTCAAATTCGTGTAATTTGATACTGGTTTAATCCAAATATATAGAGAACGTAATTATTTCATCGTTTAGTGGTCATACATATGATTTTAGATTTTACATATTTTCATTTAAATTGAACAGTATTACCTGAAAGATTCTCAAAGCGAATTTTATATGTTCCTGTAAAAGGTAGTTAATTGAATTTGAGTAGAATTTCGCTGAATTTTCTTTTGTAGTATTGTTGATCGTAGTTTTTCAGGCTTATTTCTTTAATCTTTCAGCTGATTTGTCAACATCAAACTATAATTATTATCACTTATCGTGTCACGTTTGACCAATGATGTACCGGCATTGATTTGCATATAAAAGAGGTTTAAGCACATGTGTGTAAATTTACCTGGTTTATTTTTTCTTTATCGTTTATCTAAGTTCCTATCTCAAAGCGAGATAGTAATTATCTTATCTTTATCTTTGATTAATTAGGACGTAATTTACGTCAAATTATTGTTTATGTGCCAAGGGCCATATTTACAGATTAATTAAAGAAATTACTTATCTGGAGTCATTAGACTTGTTTTAAGAGCGGTTTTACCTCGTTCTTCCTTTTTTTTATTAAAATCTAGTGATTTTCTATTTGAAGTTGCCGAGAGCCACTGTTGGACAAGTTTCATAATTTTTTCCTAATTTTCTTTTAAATTTCTAATTTCAATCATAATTTCCTTTGAATTTCATATCTCTAAGTAAGGAAAAGAAATATCTTGAGTAACAGTAATTATTCATAGTGTTATTTAATCATAGTTATCTATAATTTTTGCTGAACTTAAATTGTAATTTAGGTTCTGATTATATTTGCTGTAACCAGTAAATTTTCAAGTTCTTGGTTAAAACCTTGTATATCAAACTGAGGTCCACAAGATACTCGTCTAATTAAATAATTAGTGGTACAAGTTGGTCTAAGACACCCAATATTTTTTTATGTAACTCCTGCTCCAAGACGACACCTACACAGATCTTTGTGGCGACAGTCAGTCCGACAGCAGCCACGCACAACTAACAGGGAACCATTCCGGGAATTGCCGTTAAGCCCTGGATGCGCCTATAGCAGGGAAGCTTAAGCACAGGCAAAGAGGTTTTCAGTAGAGGTCCCAACTGATCACGTGGTTTGCAGATAACAGGACGAGTTAAGTATTTGGATGTGTCAAGGAGTTTTTTAGATTGGAAAGACCAACTTGTTATAATAACTAAATTTGTTCATTGTTCACATTACTAGTCAATTTAGTCAAGTTTAAACTTCATTAACTATATTGTAAGTTGTATTTACATCCGATTATATGCATTTCAACAATTTTTATACAAAAAACCTCATCATTGATACTTTACTACAGGATTGGGCTCTATGAGATGTGAATTATTTTTATCTTTGTAAATTCTAGTTATTGTTATCTAAATATTCTATATTTTCTGTTTGCATCGTCTTTAAGAGCTTGACGCCCACAATCACATATGTAATATAGTTGACGGCAGAGCCGTTAAATCGAATTCACCCCTAGTCTCATTTAAATTAAATTAAATAAATTAATTATCCTCACAAATTGGTGACTGAGCGAGAAATTCATTACAAAGTGGCATCACTAATTGGTTATAACGGGAAGTGAAACGAATACTCAAAACCCTAAACACTAGCAAGGCCACAGGACCGGATGGCGTTCCTGCAATCGTGCTTAAGAAATGTGCTGCTGAACTAACAACGCAAGCTTTTCTTCCTATAATACAAAACTGCATGCTTTCGTACTAGCTGAAAATGCGCTCTGGTGCAACCAATCCCAAAGAAGGGTAATAAAACAATTCCAAAGAACTACCGACAAATTGCTTTAGTTCCCATCATGCTCGAAGTCATGGAGAAACTGATCAACAGCTCATAAAATATCTCGAATCGGTAGGCATCATAAGCCATCGCCAGTACGGCTTCCGCAAGCACAGATCAATGGGAGATCTTCTGACTTGTGTGACCTACCTGTGGTTCAAAGCCCTCGAGAGCTACGGCGAATTTCTTACAGTGGCTCTCGACATATCCAAAGCATTTGATAGGGTGTGGCATGCCGGATTGTTAAGCAAATTGACAGCATACGTACTACCACCTGCACTGCTTTTATGGCTCTCCAATTTTCTAAGGGATCGAAGCCTCCGAGTTGGTATTGTTGGACAACTCTCGGAGAAATTTAAAATCAATGGCGAAATTCCTCAAGGCGGTATATTATCTCCCATACTGTGACTGTCGTATATCAACGATCTTTTAGACGACAGACAATTCTATTTACAGCTAGACGATAGCACTCTTATATTCTCATTCATGTCGCGAACTCCAATGGCCGCTGATCGTTCCCAACGCGAGCGAGAAAATCAGACTGCTGCCATCAATGAGGATATGCATGCGGTCGTGGAATGAGGTGAGGAAAATAATATCCAGTTTAACGCAGGAAAGTCCGACTTATCAATGACAGCCATAAGCTTGCTGAGCATCAACGGAGAAATCAGCATGTCTTGGCGTAATCACATCACCGAAATCACCAAGGCAGCAGCACAAAGGCTAGGAGCGCTCTATAAAGT
>JAEQML010077410.1:0-12899 GCA_016904865.1 Pissodes strobi | reverse complement strand
ATATAGTATACGCATATGCTTAAAATTTTACTTAATTCACCAAAAACGTTACATATTTTTGTAATGTTATATAAGTATGATGTTTTAAACGACAGACTTAATTGATTAAACAAAAATAATGACCTTGTTTCCAAAAAAATGGCAAAACATATGTATTGGAATAAAAATGCAAATTCTTAATTCCATGTATTTTTTAATGGAAATAACTATTATCCTTTAGAAGTAAAGGTACGCTTGTTTAGTGGCTTGCAACTTGCAAATTTTCATTGGTACTGAATTGACTGCTTGCATTTTAAGGTATTTAACATTTAACCTTATTTTTTTCTATCAATAATATTATTTTCAATGCTATATTTCTTGGGTAATAAATTGAACCATTGTTTAAGTAATTGAACGAAACAAAAACGTATTGATGTTGACTATGATTTTAGTGCTTGGTGATTTTTTCATTAGTAGAATGGCAAAAACCTTCAGTCACTGCTTCTACTAATTATTAAAATCAGTAATTTAGTTCTTATACCGGATGTTTTACTATGTTTCATTTTAAAATTATTATTGTTGTTCCTGTTTGTGGGTACCCCAGACATTAGATGCTTATCTGACAAATTGTTGCCTTTTTCTCCACTTCATTTGTACGCTTTTTGAAGAACCAAGCCGCTTCGGCTCTGGCCTCAGGGTGTAAACAGCACAAGTGGTAGTTTAGTGACCCCAACAAAGCTGAAAAACCTAAAAGGACTGGAAAACGGTCGAAGTTTCGAGGAACAAATCAACCCCGTTGTAATAAAGGACGAAAAATCTAAAAATGAAAATGGTTAGTAAATGCAATTAAAACAGTTTAATTGTTAACTCTCGTCCGTGTTAATTTAAAAGGCGTTCAAAGTAGGTTTATTCAAAATAAGTTTTAGGACCAATTTTACAAGCATGAGTAAAACTAAAGTATGTAGCAGAATTTAACCAGGTTAAAACTAAAGTTAATAAACAGTCGCCCTATTTTTTGAGTTTTAAATACCTGCTAATTCCAAAGATAGTTCAACAGAGTACTTTTTCTAGGATCCGGAAATAACCAAGTACAATAACAGTTCAAGTTACCGTAGTTACGATTTGATATGATTATCTGACAAATAATTGTAACAAAAAAAACGAATTGAAGATATGAAAAGAAAACGAATTTAATAGCCTAAATCGAATTTCTAGAAGTTACAAAATCCACATACATAAGTAACTGGAACTAGAAGAGTTGTTATGAAAAAGGTTCTGAAGGAATATCTTGAAGACAGGAGTGATCAATTAAGATAAAGTATCACAATATTTATATAAAAAAGATCTCATGCGAAGCCTGTATAAGATTTTGACTCAAATAAGACTGGGAATAACGGAGTGCTTTTGTTTTTTGTAATGGTTATAAATCTATGATTGGACGTTAAACGTTAGTTTGCATTTAACATCTACTTCTAAACTTGACATTTTGAATATTTGGCAGTTTAAACCAAGCATGTAAAAGTGGATCTTAAGGACACTTCTCTTTCAGTAATATTGGTTGCCCAACTGATAGCTCGTAACAGTCGTAACGTAACTAACTGTAAATTTATATCCAACATAAACATGCTTTTTTATACTTAACTTCTTTTTAAAGATGAACCGGTACGCACCTAAAGTTTAACATATTCGCCCATCTCAGTTTAATACCAAAACGATTTTATAGCACAACTCTTTTTTAACATTGACAGATGGCTTACACTTATATTGATAGAGGCCAAGTTATTCTGGTTTCTACTTCTAAAGGTAGTGCGATACTAGATACTAGGTGGCGGATATTTGGCCCAAATCAGCGGCAGTTAATATATACTTTGAGCAAAGTTTACGAACTGTTAATATATACTGTGAGCAAAGTTTGTGAAATTTTCTAAAATATTATGTTTTGAGACACCAAAATATTGAGCCATTCATTTATCGAAAATATGTATGTATAATAAGCTTTCTGAATTTCTCTTTGTGATTTGGTTATGAACGTTTCAAAATTATTGACATTGACCCTTATGAATTATGGAAATTTTCTTCTATCGGTTCATGAAACAAGTCAGTTTATTTGTGGTTAAAATCTAGGTTCGAATTTGATAAAAAAAAAATCGGTGAAGAGTGCTCTAATCGCTATCATCTCATACGTACAGCACAGGTTCTTCGCTTGCACACAAGTAGGATATGTTAATATCTTATTTGTCGGTATAGATCAATAACACAGGTGTTATTTCCTCCCTCCATCTTTATTCTTAATATTATGACTTACAAACATCATACGACTATTTGTAATCATCATGACTCCAAGCTAAGACCACTCAGAAAGCAAGCCCGTCAAGCATACCATAATTATATTTCAGCGTCCATTCCGAAGATATTATTATTTACTAGGTAGTAACGCCACTGGCGTGTTACGCACACACATTTTAAAGATTTGAAAACACCCTCTGACCCCGACGGGTGCTCATTTGCATTTTAACATCCTTTACACAAATAGTGCACTATGTAAAAAATCGACCTCTCCTATTGGTCGATCCCTCTCGTATTACAATACGTCTTCGTGATGCAATCAGTTTCTGTCAAGAGCTCTCGTGGTGTAGAGGTTTAGATAGTTGGGTTTCACTTGGACGGCCCGGGTTCAAACCCCGTTACTTTTTTTTATTTTTTTTTTAAGATTATGTTTCTAAACAGTTTTTTCTTGATTTTGGGTATGTCTTGGGTTAGCACCTGGTTAGTTTCCTTTTCTTGGGCCCCCGTAGCGAGCGAAGCGAGCGGAGGGCCATGCGGATCGACCAATAGGAGAGGCCGATTTTTATATAGTGCACTATGTGTGTAAAGGATCTTATAATGCTGCTCATTTCGACCTGTTGACATTCGTTTACTTGTGTGTAACGCATACGCATTAAAACGACGTGCGACGTAGCCGTGTTTTTCTTCGACATTTCTCATAATTTATGTCCGGTTCCCAGAATATTCGGCGTTAATTCTGGTTGTGAATGGTGTTATTGTTTGGATTGCAGTGTATCGTTATTTGATAAAGTAAGTCTCCTTTATTTTTGTATAATTCTATATATAGATTTTATGCCAAGTATAATCTTTTTTCCCTTGTAACCTAAACTATAATTCTAAAAGCCTTACAGCGACCATGGGCAAGTCTAAAAAAAGACACAGAAGTCTGTCAAGGGAAAGAAGGCATATGCAACGGAAAATAGATAGGTTAGAAAAGGAATTAATGGAACGAAAACGCCGGTCCGGTGACGATACATATCCGCCCCGTACACATCGATACGGAGGTAGTGTCTCGTCCCGTCGCCGTCGCCGTCGTAGCCGCTCAAGATCAGAGTTACGCTCCCCTAGATACTACACTCTGCACTCTTCAAGACACCCTTCACCGCGTAGAAGAACAGATAGAGAGGGGACACAATCCAGGGAGCATTCGCGCCCAAGGCTCCCTGCGGCTTCTCACTCCCCAAGAGGTGGCCGACGTCATAGCGCAGATCGATCCTCGTACGGCTCGACTGTGACTGATACTAGGTCAAGAGATCATAGCTTGGACAGCATGACAAACTTGGCAGACCGTGGCTTGAACAGCACCGCAGATGTAAATAATATTGTAGAACCTCAAAGGGACACTAATTCTTCATAATGATTTGGATCTCCCAATGGAAACATCCGATCTTTCCGAAAACGTTCTAGGGGTGCCACGGTTGCCTGAACGGCCGCCACGGTCCACCTGAAGACTGCAGGTTGCTCGAACCCCCGAAAATCAACCCGGAAATCGCTCAAATCTGATCACAATCCTATGTGACAAGAGATGACTGTCATAGCGGATTCCAAGATCAACTAGGCAGATGCGTATCGGCCCTGGGTAAGGGAATCAAACAATATATTGGATGAGCTGAAAAAAAGGGCCTAACAGCACCCTTAATGACACGGTGTTGCCCTGTCTAGTTGACGCTGCATGCATTCTTTCGAATCTTTTTTATATCATTACCGTTACCCGCCACACTCTTGTGACTCAGACGGTCAACAGATCCGTGAAAAATACGATTGATAAAACAGTCCCGGGAGAGTTTCTGTTCGGATCGGATCTAGGGGAGCAAATTAAGAGCGCAAAGACCGTCGAGCGCGTTGCAAAAGATATGCGTTCAACTGCCCCGTATACACACGAAACCAACTTTAATTCAATAAAAAGGGGGGAAGGCCAAGGTCCCTCATCTAGATCTGCCTCAAACTACCAGTCTATAGCTTTCCATCATCAGTTAAACAGGCAACGCCCTCCACGCCAACCGAGGGAGGTGAGGGGCTACAAAGGCCCAACCTCGAAGATCACCAAGCCCCAACAGCGCCGTCGTCAGAGATATTAGAGGTAAATATAGCAGGCAGACTAAGTAATTTTTTCGAGGCTTGGGCTCAAATCTCAAAAAATTATACTTTCCTATCCTGGATCTCTGACTATAAAATTCCATTCGTCCAAAATCCCTATCAAGTCAGAGTACCAATTAGCAAATTCTCCAAAAGTGAATATAAACTTATGGAAGCAGCCGTCAAAGAGCTTATTCTTTCAATTGGAGCAACTATTGAGTGCATCCCTCATAAAGATCAGTATGTATCCAATATTTTTTTTAGCGGAGAAAAGTAATGGCAAAAAACGCTTCATCCTTAATTTGAAGGGCTTAAATACTTTCGTTGAGTGTCCCCATTTTAGAATGGAAGACTATAGAACCGCCTTAAAGTTAATAAAATTAGATTCTTTTATGGCTGCAATCGATCTAAAGGACGCTTACTAATCTAGTGTCAATTGACAAGAAATTCCGGAAATATGTGCGTTTCTTTTTTAACAGCAAATTATATGAATTTACATGCTTACCTTTCGGCTTATCATCGGCCCCTTATACCGTTTCACAAAATTAATGAAACCAATTTTAGAAATACTCCGCAGTAGAGGAATCATTTGCGTCAATTATTTGGACGACTTTTTAATTATTGATGATTCTTACGAGGGGTGCACCAAAAGTGTTCATACAACCCTTAATTTATTAGAATCCCTAGGTCTCAAGGTCAACTACGAAAAGAGTTGTTTAATTCCAGTCTCCATACGAACCTTTTTGGGATTTAACTTTGACAGTAAAAATCTTAGATTATTACTGACTCCAGATAAAAAACAATATATTAAAAGTATGGCGATCCCGTTTCAATACAGGCAGGTCTTAACAGCAGCTTGTCCTGCTGTCAAGTATGGTTGGTTGTACCCCAAGCGCCTGCAAAAGTATCAAGGCCTAATGCAAACTAACGATAACTACGAATCAATGATTTCCTAATCTCAAATTTTTTTGGCTCAGGATCTACATTGGTGGGAACAAAACATTTTAGACGCTTCTAACGAAATTAGACAAGACAACTATGTCCTTGAAATTTTTACTGACGCTTCCCCAACGGGATGGGCGCCTGTTCGGGAGGACATAAGACACATGGGTTCTGGGCCCCTAGCGACCAAACAAATCATATAAACTTCTTGGAGCTCTTATCGATTTTCTATGGTCTAAAATGTTTTGCTAACCATTTATCCAACTGTAGCATTCTAATCAGATCTGACAACACCACTGCAATCTCCTACATAAACCGAATGGGCAGCATTCGATATCCTAAATTATGTTATCTTGCCAGGAACATATGGCAGTGGTGTGAAGTTAAAATCATCTGGCTTTTCGCATCTTATATAAACACCAAACATAACTCGGATGCAGATAAGGAATCACGTATCGTAGCAAAAGAAACTGAATGGTCGCTCTCGTCCGACGCATTTCAATCTTCGGTGTTCCACAAATTGATCTGTTCGCATCTAATATCAATAACAAATGCCTAAACTATGTCTTATGGCTAAAAGATCCAGGGTCGACCGCGGTCGATGCTTTTACCTTGGACTGGAACAGGCTTAATTTTTATGCTTTTCCACCGTTTTGTCTGGTTCTTAGAGTTCTCCAAAATATAGTCCAGTCCAGGATAGGGCAGAGGGTATAGTTGTAGTACCAAAATGGCCAGCCCAGCCATGGTACCCACTATTCCTGAAGCTTCTGACAGGGAAACTTATTAATTTCGAACCTAACGATAATTTATTATCTTCTCCCTTCAGGGCGACTCACCCGCTGGCCAAGGAACTTTCCCTGGTGGCCGCCAGGTTATCCGCCAAGGATTTATAGCCAGAAGCATTTCGGAAGCGGCCGTGGATACTATGATAGCATCTATATCCGAGAGTACTATTAAGCAGTACACCTGTACTTACCAGCTTTGGTGGGATTTTTGCTGTAAGGAAAATATCCCTATCTTTGGAGCCTCTTTGACACAACTAACAGACTTTTTACAGCAACTTTTGAATACATCGTCACATAGATATGGCACATTAAATAGTCACAGGTCGGCACTATCTCTTATACTTCCAGGCAATCTAGGATCCGACCCCCTAATCAAGAGATTTTTAAGAGGTGTTTCTCGAAATAGGCCACCGCAACCAAAATACGAATTTACATGGGACCCCCAACCAGTCCTAAAGTATCTGGAAACAACCGATGATAACAATTTGACACAACTTAGTTCGAAACTTGTTACTCTCTTGGCTCTTGTAACGGGCGGTCGTTTACAAACAACAGCCGTAATACATCTATCAAACATACGCAAAAATGATCAAGCTCTATACATTTTTATTACTGACCCAATAAAAACCTCGTTATCTACACGAGCACAATGGGTCAAAGATACTTTAAAGCACTTCGGAATAGACACTTCTACATTTAAGCCGCACTCTACCAGCACTTACGATAGGCCCTTGGCCAGAACAGCTGATTTTGCCAACACTATCCTAGACCTAGCTAACGACTAGCTAGGTGGTTTTTTCTTTTTAAGATATTTTGTTACTTTTTAGGTTCACTATACAAACATGCAATATAATTATTCCATAAATAAGGTTAGGGCATCTCAAGTCAATGTTGTTAAAAGGATTAAGTATTAGATACTAATCCGATTATTTTCAAGTTTATTTGTTCGTTTTTGAGATATTTCAGTTTTTAATAAAATATCCTTTCTTTGTTAATATGACCAACTTTATTTATTTCCTATATACTACTCAAACAAGTTAAACAACGTAATATGTATCTATTTACTTTAAACAACTACCTAGTAAATATCTTCGGAATGGACGCTGAAATATAATTATACGATCAAACGAACTTACCTGAGTGAAGCTCGATTTCCATTCCGAAGATATTTCCCACCCTCCCAAAAATGTGTTAATCATTTTACCCACAAACACGTTGTTTACTTGAAATAATTTAAACTATACTCTATTTCGAAATGATGCGAAGTAATAAATCATTTTCTGATGGCTGATACATAGGCGTACATAATTACGTACATATACGTACATATTTTAAACGTTTACCTGTCCTAATACTCGGACTTTCCCAGCATTATATTTATCACACTTAGGTTTTTTTATTACTATTGTAAACATTCAAATTTGGCGATTTTTTGTATGCATACCCTAAAGTTTAAGTAATTGTAATTTTTCAGTTATATTTGTTCTTCCGAAGAAGACACAGTGTGTTTGTTTCATTTCATAGTTTCAATTAAAATGGCTAATTCAGTTTTCTCTCCAGTGAAACGAGCGAGCAAATGTCCATTTTCTGTTAACGAAAAGAATATTATTCTTAATGTATATGACGCCCTCAAACATCAAAATCCTCTGTATAGCGTTGATACTGTGGTGGAAATGTGTTCGCAAATGACGGGTGTTTCAAAAACGTCGATATATAAATTAAGGTGTGAACGAAAAAGTGGAGCTGTAAAACCACCTATACCATCTTCAGGAAGAAAGACGGTGCCTATAGATGAAGACTACAAACTTATAATTTTAGGAGCCTTGAAGCAAGACCAAAATATGTCTCCAACGATAAGCAGGAAGAAATTGTGGACAACTTTAAAACAAATGAATTTCAGCTGGGAAAAACAAAGCAGAAAATCGCTCCTAATCGAAAAAGATGAAATTATTTGTTGAAGGAGACATTACTTAAAAAAGATAAAGCAGTTTCGAAGTGAGAATAGAAAGATTTATTATCTGGACGAAACATGGCTTAATGAAGGATATACGGTTGGGAAGATTTGGCAAGACAAAAATATTTGAAGTTTTCGTCAAGCATTCTTAGAAGGCTGGTCCACCGGACTAAAACCACCATCTGGGAAAGGAAAGCGACTGATTATTACACACCTTGGAAGTGTTGATGGTTTTGTTGAGGGCGGTTTGTTAATATTTGAGTCAAATCATTCTGGCGATTACCATGAAGACATGAATGGCGATGTGTTCGAAGAATATTTATCATTCCAGAAAAGTTGACAGAATACCAACTAATTCATGGAGAAAAGCGGATATTATTCAGTGGTTTAGACAGAATAACATACCATTTGATGAAAGTATGGTGAAAAAGGAACTGTTGTCCATAGTGTCCTCAAATAAAGCTCGTTTCACCGAGTATGCAGTTGACAAAATTGCACAGAAACGAAATATTAATATTCTTCGTCTGCCTCCGTATCATTGCGAATTAAATCCCATTGAACTTGTTTGGGCCCAAGTAAAAAGTTATGTAGCAAGGAGAAACACGACGTTTAAAATGAAAGATGTTAAAATTATCTTTGAGGAATCTTTAAAAAATGTCGATTCTGAAAAATGGCGTAAGTGTATTGAGCATGTTATAAAAGAAGAAGAAAAAATGTGGAAACTAGACCATTTAATTGACCTAATTGTAGAGCCTTTAATTATATCCTTGAAACATGACGAATATTCGACGGATTTTTCTGACGACGAAAATGATATACCATAGTTCTCTACATAACTTACACAAAATCGCAATTCTTATACCTTATTATATAAATATTATATGTGATAAAATGTTACAGTAATACTAACTGTTTTTGAATATACATAAATAAGTGAATAAATAAAAGTACTTAGGTAAAACAGGTATTTTAAATTAAATACCCAAACGTAGGCTACTGCAGGTAGAAAATGGCCCCTTTGCTAATAAAGCCTATTGTTTGTAGCGGGATTGCCATACAAAACAGGGTGGAATGGTTAAAATATAATACAGCAGGCTATAACAGCTGTGGCTAAATATTTAGAAATCACAAAAATTTATTTGACCACTCTGTTAGCGTTTTGCATTTATAAGTAGGTTTTATTACTCCGCACCATTTCGAAATAGAGTATAGTATATACTAATAGAGTATAGTAGTCAACAGGTCGACGAGCACCCGTCGGGGTCAGAGGGTGTTTTCAAATCTTTAAAATGTGTGTGCGTAACACGCCAGTGGCGTTACTACCTAGTAAATATCTCCGGAATGGACGCTTCATATAATTATGATCAAATTTCACTCAGGTAAGTTCGTTTGATCGCGTTTTTGTCGAATTGCACAGCTTGTATATCAGAACTCAACAAAAGCTAAATTCTTTTTGACCTAAAATATCATTACAGAACACTTCATATCCATTCAAATCTTTTCATATGAGGTCCTAGCTTTGAAGATCCAACGGTGAAAATATCTGGAAGTCGTCGCAATCTACTACGAATATGGTTACTGGTATTAAACGCACGAAAGAATGTGCTGATTTTGTTTAAATATTAAGGAATTTTAGAATAATCATTGTATGTGTTTAGTGTCGAAATGTGTGCTTTTTTGTGACATGTTTAGTAGTGAAAATACAATTTTCAGGTTTGGCTATCAACTAAGAGTAAACACCATAATATTGCAATTTGAATTTCCTTCATTCGTAAAGTGACAGATAACAGATGTAAAAACGAAATTCTTTCCATTCTCCGTTGAAATGATTTTAGCACGACCATTCGCTATATTTAAAAAAAAGTAATCATCACGTCGTCAACATATTTCAGATTCACTGAATAAACAAAGTATCCTCTTGTCTAAAATCCCTGGACGAAAAATTTGAAGAAGGTGAGGAAGAGGATAAACAAATTACATTTCGATCTTTTTTTTTTTTGAAAAGTTAAATATATTACCTTAAAATAAATAAATTATATAAGTAATAACAAAATGTACTCTAATCAGTGCATTTAACCCTGGCCTCCAGTATATAGTTTTATGTACCTAATACAGAGCTTATTACTATCCCCACCCCAGAATATCACAATATAGATAATAGATTTAAATTAGCTTACTTATACGATGATATTATGTCTTTTTAGTTTCGATATAAATGTTTTGTAACCCAGACTCTATTTAATTTCCACTGGCAATTGATTAAGTACTTTCGACAGCTGGAAAAAAGGATTGTTTGCACCCACGCATGTTCTGTTATGTATATGATAGACGTTGCTTTGTGTTGGATAATTATTATGTACTTCATTACTTAGCGAGTATTGAGAATTTGTTTTTTGTTGTCCATTCATTATTTTATACATTAATTTGCACTGCTCAAACTCTAAAATGTTAGTTAATTTACCGGTCTGCAACCTACTGTATAACGTTTCTGTACGAGTGAGTCTATCTAGGTTGAATAGAATTTTTAATATTTTGTTTTGTACAATCTGCGTGGATTCAAACACTCCCCTCCCACACACACCCCACACTGTTATAAGGTAATGGAGATGAGACAAGAAGAAGGCATTATACGCGAGTCTCTTAGTTTTGTCTGTAACATAATTTCTAATTTTAAATATGTAAGGAATCATAGTAAGGTTATCTTAGTGAGGTGTTCCTTCCAATTTAGCCTATCATCTACTATTAAGCTTAACTACTTAACACTTGCGACCCTTTCCAAAATAAGATCATTGATTTTTATAGTGTCATCGTTTATAATTTTATGTTTTTGTTTAAAAAGCAAGAACTTTGTTTTACCAATATTTATTTTTAGTTTATTAAAATATAGCCACTGATTATATTTTTCAAGATCAATATTTACTTCTTCATTTAAGATTTGCTCGTTAATACCTGACTGAATACACCAATACTGTGTCGTCAGCAAATGTAAAATACCGGGCCCTTAAATTGGCACACCGCAGATTCAGGACGTACAGTGAATATAAAAGAGGACCAAGGACAGAACCCTGTGGTACTCCATGCGCGTTTGTAAGCAATGTACTAGAAATCTGCTCTATCTTGTGTTTTCTATCTGTTAGATATGTTTTTATGACCTCTAAAAATTTTTCCCCGTATTCCCACATTCTCAAGCTTCCCCAGAAGCGAATCAAAATCAACCACATTAAATGCCTTCTTAAGTTCCGCAAATACAGCCACCACAATCTCCCCTCCATCAAGTGCCTTTGATACAAAATTTACAAAGTCTAATGCTGCGCTTGAAGTACTGCTATTTTTTTAAGAAGCCATATTGGAAATCATCTAATAAATTATTGTTATGTATGTGCGTCAGGATTCTTCATTTTAGGATCTTTTCTATGATCTTGAAGATGTAAACACATCAGCTGGTGGAATGGTAGATACAATGAAAATCTTAGAAATGGATAGGAACGAAGTTGAAGATCAAATAGCTTACTAATGAACGAAAAAACAAAGAACCCAGAATTCGAACTACTGGCAGCAACGATTTCTAGCAATGAAACATTGGGGACTGAGACCAAGAAAAAACTGCTAATTCTGTGTGACCAACAGGGCTACAAACTAGGAAACCACTTAAGCAATGTACTGCCTAACTACGAAATAGAGACAATTATTAAGCCGTTTGCTCTTTTTGAACAAGTAATAGAAAATATAGAAAGTCTTTGTCGGTCTTATACAGGAGATGACTGTACTGGTTTTGGCTGGTTTTAACAACTTTGTAGGAGGAAAACAGAATTTAATCTCACTAAAAAAACTATGCTCTAAACTAAGGTATTGTAGTCATACAAATTTAATTTTCTCTCCTGTTCCTTTAAAAATAAGTCAATTTATAATTTTAATAGTAGACTTAAGGAATGTTTGAGTACTTTGGATAGGTATGCCGAAGGATATTTTTCTTTTATTGATATTGATCTAAACTAACATAAAATGAAGAAATATGATGTAGCTTAATTAATAAAAAGTACATTAGAAAACAGAAAAAAACTAAATCAGAATCTGACTTTTGTCACTCTGAGTAACACTGACACAGAGATTTCGAAATCAGGTAATAGCTTATTGCCTGATAATATGCTTGGGTCTCAAAGTCCTGCAGATGACAGTACTCAAGATGAAAGTATAGAGTTAGTTGCGGAGACCTCGGCGGAGACTAATGAAAAGTGTATTCTGATAGATGTGTTCCCGGAGAAACATTCAAAATTTTTTTAGGATCGATTGTGACAATAACTGTTTCTCCTTACTTCTGATAAACTTGCAGTCATGTAGAAATAAGTTGGATGAGTTGAGTATTTTGTTAGTTAGTCTTAACTTCCCGACATTATTATGTATGTGTGAACACTGGTTGAAACCACATGAAAAACTAATGTTAGCCAATTATGTGGTTTTGGACATATTTTGTCGCTCAGCAGGGTATGGTGGTGTAAGCATTATGATTCATGAGGACTTTTATTTAGAATATTTATATAAATCAATTAATAATTTTGACAATCACAAAGAAGAAAGCTTATTTGAATTGTGTTGTGTGCTGTGTATTGCCATAGTATAAACTTACATATTTGTGTTTATCGTGCACCATCTAGTAATGTGTCTGGCTTTTTAGCAAAACTAGAATCCGCCATTCCTAGTGTCCCCTCAAAATCAAACATAGTTCTCTGTGGCGATTTTAATTTAGATTCTCTCTCTGTTTTGGATCCTAATAGCATTATGTTGCATAATTTAATTAATTCTTATGGCTTACATCTGCATGTTGACAAACCTACACGAAT
>MU196433.1:0-11448 GCA_016904865.1 Pissodes strobi | reverse complement strand
GTGTTCGGGCTTCGGGCATATTTAGAACAGGAGTGCCAGCAACAAACTGTAACAAACGCACGACTGTCATTTATTTATCTTTGGTTTCCATGACCATTCAGCACACTAGACGGAAAAAGTGAGAATTTCCTTTTCTATGTTCGCGCTAGAGCGCAAAATAAGGATCCACTGCATTCGACGATTTTGCGATTTCATTTGAATTTAGTATTTAGTTATTTTGCGCGCGGCTGTAGAAACAATCATTTATTTACTCTTCTATAATCTAGTTTTTAATAAAAAAATATCTCGAAACGATTACTCGGAGCGATATTTACAAATAATAGCTTTTTTACGTAGAAAAGATGAGACAATTGATATTTTTAATAAAGGCAAAAAATGTTACAATGGAGCGCCGTCTACAATTTACATCAAAATTGTAGATAAAATTGAATTTCATGCTTCAAAAGACTCTCAATTACTACATTTTGTGCAAAAATAATAGTTTTATTTTGACACTCTGTATCTTGGATATTATCAACTTTTGAACGTAAGTAAGTTTGGTTAAATCTTAATATTTTTGCATAAGGAATTTGTGATTTTGCTGTATAATATTAGTGCTGTGTAGAGGGTAACATAACATTACATTTTGAAGTTTTTTATAGTATATTAAGATACTAGTTTTAAAAGACCATATTTTATCGCACGAGCACGAAATTAGGAAACGACCCGCTTGCGGGGAGTTTCCTAACGTGCGAGTGCGCTAAATGTCTTTTAAAACGTGTATTTTATACTATTTTTTCTATTTTGCACGTTTTTTAATGAGAAACATTAATTTATTCAAGTCGCGATCAAAAGTTGTACGTCCATCTTGTCACTTTTGACGCCTGTATTATTAGGAATCCCATTCAAAACGGTGTCGAAATTTTTGCTAGTGAGCCTTGGCATTGAACAATTTTGTTAATATCATAGTAGTCAGTCAATAAAAGTAGTGTCGAAAAGAGCTTCTTTTCGACACTACTTTGCGTATCGAAAAGACTTCTTTATGATACCAAAATAGAAAAAATTAATTATATACTTAAAAGTTTAACATAAATGAAAATGTAACATATCATCCCTTTTTAATAGAGCCGCCTTTGTAGTTCACTTATTACTAATACGGTTTGAATAATGCATGGACAAATAAAAGTGTAGAAACCCAAAAAATTATCAACAACACAATAAATTTTACTTTCAATCATAGGCGTAATCGTTTAATTTTAAACTGTATCTAGAGCCATTATTATGTAACTGTCAAAGTTCATGAAACACTTATAATTCCCCACATTTTTTTGGTGAGAGTACTCACTCCATTTGAGGTCATATCAAATCTCTGACGGTTATAGTGGAAATACCTCTTCACCCAATTTACTTGGCCCATTCTACATTATTGGTAAAGTAGTTAGTTGATTTAATCTAAATGATAATCTACGTTTTTCTATCTTTAATTACCTTTGATCCAAAATGCTTCTACTTTCCTTCCGTAGATTTGTAAGTATTCTCGGCAAACATTCATTTCACTATAATTGGAAGCGGAACAGTTTGGCACTTCCGGTAATACATATGATATTGGAAGAATTCCATTTTTCTTAAATAATGTTATAAGGACAATAATTTTGATTCACGAACTATTTTCTGAGAAGCATAGAATAAAGGGAGGAAAATCTCGATTTTGATTCTTATTTTCTTAAGTGTGGCTGCTAGAGATAAGACAATCGGACAATAACTTAATGCAGAATCCATAAATAGAAAAATATGTTGGTATTAACACTTAAAGGGAAGAAGTTGGTCTCTATATTCGGTATAACCGAAAGGGCCAGAAACTTGGCATCATTTTAAATGACTTGTGCTGATTTATATAAGAAATGTTATTATATTTTACATCACCCTAGATTTTCACAGTAGTTTGAAATATGTAACAATAATAAAAAATGTTATGTAATAAATATGAAAGTGGTGACCTACTTCCGGTAGTGTCAAAAACTTTGCGGTACCTTAAATGAATGGAGCATAATAGATTGTTTATTTCCTCCTAAGATATTCAATCTAATGGGCTATAAGCGTGGTAAGCATTTGACCAAATCTTTTGTCAGTACCATATTTTTTTTATTAGTCACATTTTTAACCTAACGACGAAAACTATTAGACTTCGTGTATTATCATGAATCACATGTTATGAAATAACTTCCTTTTTATTTTGCAACCACCCCTTAACGTGGTGGTTCAAAATAAAAATAAAACATTTGCATTTGATTATTTTTTTTATGGCAGTGGCACACACACTAAAGGGAGACCCTATGGCGCTCGACGAGCGGTGTGTGTGCGAAGATGTTGATTGATACGGCTCTTGAATATTTGTAAGTTGTAATTACTGGGAAACAGATGTCCTGGGAGTGAGTTCCACAGTGATGCAGTGCGCCAGACAAAGGAGTTTTTGTAAAGCGATGTTCTAGGTGTTTCCAGTTGTACGACGACTGGTGCGCTCTTGCCGTCTGTCGTGACTGTCTGACAGGAGCTGCCAGGAGCGGGATGAGGCGGACCAAATCCTGGGATTCGTGTCTCAATCCCCGATCTAACAATATGCAGCACGACTAGTCTGTCATGAGAAATTAATTAATCCACCTCTAACACAATTTAATGTCAATAATGACTGTTATCAGATTACGTAAGTTTAGTTTATTATCCCACTGAGACTAAAATTGTCAGTCGTTTTTGGCGGCCAGCTTAAAACACTATTAACATAACATAACAGGCGCAATAGCTGGCCGCCGCCGCGCCCGCGTGCCACCTTAGAAACTTTCAAATTAAAGTAACGATAATTTTCCAACTATACGTAGTATCGTAATGCGTTTTTTAACCTTTCCTGAAGATTTGGCTTTATTTCGTACGCTGATCGGAAAATTTTTTAAAACAATAGTATATTATTTTATATGGAGGAAAAGTAATACTTTTCATGGCGCGCTCGTGTTTAACAGCCGAACGGAGTGAGGCTGGTAATAGAGAGCAAGCCATGAAAAGTAACTTTTCCTCCAAATAAAATATGCTGTTTTTTCTTCAAATGTCGGCAAATTAATGCAAAAAGTCTCTTTTTAATAGTAATAATAATTATTATTAAAGATAAGTGGGTTCGCAAGGCGGCTTAGACCGGTGCGGTGTCGGTGAATAGGCTCAGGTTGTTGCTATAGTAATGTAACATAAAGCTGTCAGTGGACACTGTCAACAATAATTATATTTTTAAAATTGCGTTTTCGATTGCGTTTTAATTCCGTATTGATAAGCAGTTATTGAGTAAATATTTCGATTAAATAATAACCAATTTGTTCCTAAATTAGTGATTTTTAGAAATGCAGTCACACATTGAGTGATAAATACAAATTTTAGTTTAATAACTCTTGAGTTGTTGACGCTTATTTTGATGTTTGCTTGTATTGCATCTATGTTGCTATGATAACACTTTTACCTCCGCCGGCGGAAAAGTGAAAAGTAAGCTCCGGCGGAGGAAAAACGAAACTTCACTGCCGCCTACACAGTCGAGTAATGACGGATTTACTGACGTTTGAAGAAAAAAAAGTTTGTCGCCAACTAAAAAAAACGGCTGCATAAAAAGTACAATTTAAAGTTTTACCTAGTTTTACTTTTAAACCATATTCTTCAGGGAACGGTAATTAACTTAATGACATTGCTCAACATTTCCTGTATCAATTACAAATTAGTTTAGCTTCTTAGATATCGCGAGACATGTACAAAATGAGCGAAATCCGAATTTTGATAGATAATGTAAGACTCGCTATAAAAAATGTTGGACCTCCAAAAAGTTTTGTCATTGGCCATTTCACGTGACCATGGATCTATTCTATCGATCTATGAAGGTCTCATATGTTTATACGCAAAAAAAATATTTTAAGCGATCGCTCGTTCGTATGACGTCATGGGGTAAATGTAGCATACACTTTTTCACGATTTGAGGCTCCATATTAGGATAACAGAAACAATGTTAAGATTTTTTTGTGGCTGGGCGACCATCTTGTGATTTTTCACATCGTTACTACTAGAGATATCTTTCAAGGCGAACATGACTCTATTTAAATAGATGGCGGATGCTGTCAATTTAACAACGTATTTGATTTGACATCTTGACTGGACAAATCAGGATGACGCGACAAGTATTTTTCAACACATGTTATGTAATAGTTATATACTATTTTAGAAGGACTTTGATGTCTCTTTCATAATAACAAAGCGAAATCCGAAATTTTATTATAGGAACGAAACAACGTAACTAAATATTATATATCCTTCGATTGAGTTATAATCCAAAACCTATAGTTATGAGCAATTTTGCAATGGCATCCATAGGGTGTGGCCCAAAATGCTCTTTTAAAAGCAAGTAAAGTCAAATATTGGGGTAATAAGGAAAAAAATGAGTAGATGGTGATTCCAGAAAATTGAAACGTTCTAGCTCAGTGGTTCCCGACGGTGGGTCGCGATACCCCAATGGGGTAGCCATGCCTCTTTCAGGGCGTCACCGAAAGTGCAGGGGGACATACACTATAAGCTTAAAATTATTCAGAGGCTTCAATTACATCCATTCAATATTCTTTCAATATAGCGAGGTGGTGAATCCCGATGTAGGAACCCGCGCAAGAATACAATACATGTCAGCCAATTTACCTGAATAATGGGATATTGAAATTTTCGCCAGATTATCCAGTAGCAGTTGGCGCGAAGTCGGTACTCGGCGGAGGAACGAATTACAAGGGAGAAACTTGTGTGGAGAGTGCACCGGCAGCACCAGCCATGCTGGGTTTTCAGTTAAAAACCTTGCACCCAAAGCAAAGGGATTGCGCTGCATGATTCACCGATTTGCCTTTGTTAATAAAACTCCTCCAAAGCCGTTGCAAGAAGGGCCTGACTCTGATTATAATAATTGTTAATTATATTAAATACCAGTGTTAGCGTGGATTCTGATTAAGAAGGTCTTCTTTCCTTCACTGATGTTCGTTGGTAATCAAAACGAAATGTTGTTTGCTGTGTTTTTGAATTGGAAAACGAAGTAAAACTGCTCTTAGAAATCAAAGCATGACCTTGTGGCACACTTTAATAATGAGATCTGGATCCAAAGAGTAACTTATATATCAGACATCTTATATGAGCTAAATTTGAAAGTTCATGGTACATTATCAAGCGTTCGTGTTAAAGCTGCGAAACTGGCGCGATAAAGTAAATTTTAGAAACTGTATTATATTTAAACAGCTTTGCATCAAAGCTGAAGAATCGACACGAATTGTAGACAATCTTACCCAGGAAATTAATGATCACCTTCAAGCTCTTAAATTCTGAAATTCAATGCTATTTCTCCGAGCAGCATTAGTTTGGCCTCATTTCATGCATGTGTGTATGTTGCCGACATTCCCGATGAAGTGCGGGGTGAATTTTTGGAGCTTCGAAATTATTTCTCAGCGCCTGATATATTTCAGGAAAATCGATGATTCAATTTTAGTGTTCCATGCGTCATTGGTTATTGGATATTCAAGAGGGCATAAGATTGGCTTTGACATAAACTCCGCCACAATAAAATACTTATTTAAAAAATCACTTTTCTTAAGTCCTACAATATATTTCTTCAAAATGTTACCTCGGAGGGTAATGGGAGTAATTACCCCACCCTATTTTGTATGTTTAAAGTAAAAAAACAGATTTGAAAAATCCAAGGTAGTCGAATTATTATAATAGTATTTTCAAGGTGGAAAAACATGCAAGTTATTGAGAAATTTTGGCAAAATTTGGACGTAGTCTCCAAAATTATGCACATCGCCTGCAACGCATTTTGTGACGAGGGGTAGCGAATATTTTTAAAAAAATCTAAAAGGGTGGTGGATAAAAAAAAAGGTTGGGAACCACTTTCTAGCTGGAATATCACTAGACGACCATATTCCTCGTAAAAAGTTGCTCTAGAAATGTTCGTACGGATTTTAGAAATGTTTATAAATGAAAAGTTACTAGATATTTTTTCCTAAAATGTATCGTTTAAATTTTTTCAAGATATCTCAGAAATCTAAACATCTAGAGCCTACCCAAACTAACCAAGCGCCAATAAAATAAATTGCAATTATAGTTGTCTAAAACACTCCCCATTATAATTCGCCATAAATTTGGGACACACTGTGTAGAATATTGTTTACGTTACTAAAGTAACTAAAATTAACCAAGCGCCATTAAAATTCTATTAGAACTGTCTAAAACATTCCTCATTACCCCATTTAGCCCTTCATAATACAGTTTTCGAATATTATTATCTTTTTAGTCCATTCTACTACTTAACATTTTACAGCCTTGGTTATCTCATTAATATCTTGGTTTTCTACTCTGTAAATCAAAATATATAAAATATTACCTTAATTGCGGCATCCTTCGAAATATTGCCTTCAAAGAAAAAAAAACATTTCTAAACATTTTGGATCAAAAACGCGAAACATTACTGTGTTCGGAATGTTCTTAGTGAGCTAGTAAGTCTACCCATGAATTTTTCTCCAGATATCTTGAGAACGAAATCAAATTATTGTTTCTCTGAGAAATATGCGCCTGAAATCGTTTGGAAAACACGTAGCTATAAGTAATATTTAACACATTTTAATATTAAGTACTAGGAAGTGTGTCTATACACGGTTGCCATACTTAGGGTTCGAGAGCATCTATCGTATATAGCTACAATCAAACCGCGTATATATGATATCCGTATAAAACAAGAATGCCCTCTAAACGGCCAACGCGCGGGATAAATCTGTATATAATAACATATTTTACCTACTTTTCAAGCCCACCTAATATTTTGTTCCCTTCATCCCACTACCCTCCTTTTTACTTTAACATAGCTAAACCATAGCCTAAAGAAAACTATAGCCGCGACACTCGGCTTGTTTAGTGGGGTACGGAATCAAATTTTCTCCGTGAAGCTCAGTGAAGGGAGGACACCACGCAGTTGGAACTCGATGCCAATCATACGCGCTTACCTGGGCCGGAGTGCTATAAATTTTCATAGGAATTAAAATAGAAAAAGATTCGTTGTTTGGGTAAATAGACGTTATGCGTATATATTGTTTTGTTTGTATGTTATATAAATAAGTTAATGTTTATGTGTTAAAATGGGAAAAGAACGGCAGAATTAAGCAGCTAGTTAGTTTGTTTATTTAAACTTAAATTTGATCATAAGGTATCGGAATCGGTTTAAATGACTAAAATAAATTGGAACTAACTGAAACCAAACCAAAGTTAATTGAACGACTAACCAAAGCTAGCCAAAAGTAACCACAAGCTCCAAAACAGGCTAAAACGTACCTATCGTAATAGGCTACAAAAATTAAAGTAAGTTAAACTAACGAAAACGAAAGGAATTTAAGCGACTCACCAAAAATATTAAATTTGCTTATAACGTATAGGAACCGATTCAAATGACTAAAATAAATTGGAACTAACTGAAAGTAACCGAAAGTTGATTGAATGACAAACCAAAAGTAACTAATAGCACAAAAACGGACTAAAACGTATCGGAACAGATTAAAAATGTTAAAGTAAATTAAAACTAACCCAAATTAACCGAATATTGGCAAGTAACCAAAGACATTAAAATTGGTTATAACGTATCGGAACCGGTTCCAATGACTAAAATAAATTAAAATTAACTGAAATTAACCGAAAGTTGATTGAACGAAAGTAAGTTAAAACTAACCCAAATTAGCCAAATTTTGGCGACTAACCGAAAATAATCAAAAACTCTAAAATTGGTTATAACGTACCGGTTCATATGATTTAAATAAATTAAAACTAACTGAAATTAACCGAAAGTCGATTGAACGACTAACCAAAAGTAACCAAAAGCACCAAAAGGGCTAAAACATATCGTAACAGATTAAAATTATTAAAGTAAGTTGAAAAAAACCCAAATTAACCCAATTTTGGTGACTAACCTAAATTAATTAAAAACGTTTAAATTGGTTATAACGTATCCGAACCGATTCAAATTACTAAACTAAATTAAAACTAACTGAAATTAACCGAAAGTCGATTGAACGACTAACCAAAACTAACCAATAAGCTATCTAATGAAAGGGCTAAAACGTATCGTAACAGATTAAAAATATTAAAATAAGTTGAAACTAAACAAAATTAAGCGAATTTTGACGACTAACTTGAATTAATTCAATAACTAAAATAAATTGAAAGTAACCAAAATTTGATTGAAAGACTAACCAAAACAAACCAAAAGTAACTAAAAGAACCAAAACGGGCTAAAACGTATCGGAATAGCTTAAAAATAATATTAAGAAAACTAACCCAGATTAATTCAATTTTGGCGACTATCCTAAACACTAAAATTGGTAATAACGTATCGGAACCGAAAGTAATCGATAGTTGATTGAACGACCCAATTTTGGCGGCTAACCAAAACTAACCAAAAACATTAAAATTGGTTGTAATGTATCGGAACCGGGTTCAAATGACTAAAATAAATTAAAACTAAACGAAAGCTGATTGAACTAACCCAAACTAACTAAAAGCACCAAAACGGACTAAAACGTATCATAATAGGTTACAAAATTTAAAGTGCCCAAAAATAATCGAAAATCAATAATATGGAAACATTCATTAAATATATACGAAGGGTACAGGGGAAAAACGATCTAAGCGCGATTTCCATAAGAAACTTTTATTATTGATTTCACAGAAAATTTTATTCTTGATAAAAGTTGGTGCTTGGAAAAAAACTAATTTTGACAATGTTAAATTAAGACTAAGTATTACAGGGTACTTAAAAAATACAAAAATGGTGGTTAAAAAAACAAAAACTTAGGAATATCGGAAAAGCTTCTACAGTGCGGTGCACTTTTGGAAAAAATGGTATTTGATTTTTATTTTTATCTTAATACGAGCTTTATTTTTCTGTGGAAGGTTTTCCGATATTCCAAAGTTTTAGATTTTTTAACCATCATTTTTGTATTTATTGAGTACCCTGTATAACTTATCTTTAATTTAGCATTGTCAAAATTAGTTTTTTTTTCAAACACCAACTTTTATCAAGAATAAAATTTTCTGTGAAGTCAATAATAAAAAAGTTTCCTATGGAAATGGCGCTTAGATCATTTTTCCCCTGTATCCTTCATATGTATACACATTTTATAGAAATAACATGTTTTTAATTTTTTTATTAGTCTTACAACCATTTCATCATTTAGCCATGTTGATTTCAGTTTGACAATATAATTGAATTATATTTCAATATAAAAGGTCTCAAAAGAGCGGGACATATTTTCCTATTTTCGAATTCTTCTAAAAATTCTAGATAAATTTCATGTAGCATGTCGAATAGCCTTCCGAATTTGATCTGTTTAACTTAGCGCGAAACGATTTGCATCTTCTTATCTTAGTTATTTAGTAATTATCTAGATATATGAAATTTTCGGTTTGGTGGGGAGTATTTTCCAGGTTGTGATTATGTGGAAGATAAGAAAGTGCAAAACATTTCGTTTGACAATAAACAGTTCGTATTCTACCATAAAGGCGTAAGTCTCAAAAACATTTTTTTTGCTGGTTATTTTTCGTAAAAGTCGATCGTTATCCACATATATCCATTATTTCAGATTTGATCAGAACCTTGATATCATTTTGATTCGCTGTACCTTTTTTAGTTTTAAAGATACCAAGGTAAACAAAAAAACAAAATGTTGGGTTGGTAGCCAAGTTTTTTCTAGATTACATATAAAACAAATACCAATAATTTTCTGACATAAAAGCCTACTTTATATATTTTTTAAATAGAACACCCTGTATATTACTACATTTTTGCACTCTCTAGTGAAATCAAAACACATGTCGTGTATAATATCCTATACCTATCTTTAGCTGTTTACGAAATATTGACAGTTGAAAGTCGGGCATTTTGACAGGCTCTAAACCGCACGAGATCAAAGAAAACGGTTTGCACATCTCTATCTTAGGTTTTCATAAGCTATCGAATGACAGTGGCTTTCAATTTAACTGGAGGTTTAAAAGTTCCGGTCAATATTATTCGTGGGTTAAATTCAAAGTTACTGTCATTTGATAGCTCATGAAAACCTAAGACAGGAATATGCAAACCGTTTTCTTTGCTCTCATGCGGTTTAGATTTTAAAGCCTATCAAAATGTCAAAATGCACGACTTTCAACTGTCAATATTTCGTAAACACCTAAAGAAAGATAGGTATAAGATATTATACACGAAATGTGTTTAGACTTCTCTAGAGATTCCAAAAATGTAGTAATATACAGGGTGTTCCATTTAAAAAATATAGAGTAGGCTGATATGTCAGAAAATCGTTAGTGTTTTATTTTATATGTAACGTAGAAAAAAATTTGGCTACCAACCCTACATTTTGCTTTTTTGTTTAACTTGATATCTTTAAAAACAAAAAAGTTACAGCGAATCAAAATGTTATCAAGATAAATTGAACGCACTTTACAGGTTGCTCCGATTTAGCGTAATTGTGCACTTCATGCATAAACTAGTTCGTGAACTATGTACTATAGCCAGATCAAAAATTTACTTTCATTTCACCACCTTGACAATATTTTTATCTAGCGAATAAAATGAAAAAGCTGTTTAGAATAAATATGCAAAATCGTACATAATACGTTTATAAAATTGTGCAGGTTGCTAAGAATCTATATAAAACAAAATTATGTACTTATATAAGATCTTTTTTAGCCTAGAAGAGAACAACTAGATAAATCAAAATTTTCAAAATTATTATTGCAGATCTTCACAAGTTCGTCTAAAACCGTAACTACTTGTGCAAAATAAAATCTCATATAAAAAAACTTTTGTTGTGTATAGATCTTGTTGATATTTAAAGATCAACTTGGAGCTTAAATTCTATTATAGTTATATTCAGCATTCAAGAATGCTGTACTTACTACAAGTAATCTACATTCGCCATTCTTAATTTCACTTCAAAAGACATTTTTAACTATTTCTTTCAGGTGAAATGTTTAAATAAATATCCGGCACTCTTAATGCAGCTTTTTGGATAAAAAAAAATGGTTATTCTCTACTCGAAATAAACAGTATTTTATAAATCATATATTTTGTGATGAAGGTTTAAATAAAATAATAGGGGAGAGTAACAATTTTAGTATATAACGTCCCAAAAAATTTGAGTACGGCTCACTTCACTAATGATTGCCGGGGGGTTGGCGTCAAGTTAGATTTATTTATTTCCTCCCCACTACATAGTGATAAAGTTGGTCCTCGCTTCTCAAAGGTGCCGCGCTTAAGTGTCGCAGCTATAGTTTTCTTTAGGCTATGGCTAAACGTTGTCAGACCACCCGAAGTCGGGTCTGATAACGTGAGATTTGGCTTGGGAACGTCGACCACATATAGCAAAATGGGTCTATATAAGC
>MU196432.1:1223-12900 GCA_016904865.1 Pissodes strobi | reverse complement strand
ACTGACTATTTATGCCTTTCTCAGCACTCTGACAAACTTCTTGTCAAGACTTTACTATGGAGGTTATGCAACCCCTGGCCCTAGCAGTCGTCAAGTGACTAACCGGTACCAGGTTGGGTAGGAAAGGAATGGAACCTAAAGCAGTCGTATGACTAACTTTAGGAGCGGATAGAACCCAGGAGGCAGTCGTCAAGTGACTAACCTTGGGAGCTGGAGGTGATACTAAAGTCTGCCGAACTGAGGGTTCGGTAGCGTATTTATATAAAACAAAGTGATGATCATTTCATGCATAAGGTTCAAAGTCGCTCCCGTTGATTGCTCGCGTTGTTTATAGTTTGTCTTTAATGTTTATATAACAATCTCCAAGTTAAAGTTCAAACTTGCGACAAGGTGATATTTGTTTAGTAGCTTATGCTTTTTAGTAGATTACAATATGATAAAAATTTGAAATATTTTTTGGTTTTTGAGATAATTTATTTCAGATTGCAAAATTTGTTTTGATTGTTTTGCGGTATTTGAAATTTTACAACTAAACTTTCAAAGACCTTAGGAATACAGCTAAGAATACTTATCGGTCTGTAGTTGCTGACCTGAGAATTATCACCAGATTTCAGTATGGGAATTATAAAGCTTGATTTCCAATATTGTGGAAAAGTGCCAGTTCTTAGGGATGAATTAAAAATAATATGAAGTGACAGAATAAAACTACAGTTTTTAAGAAAAAATGGTGGAAGGCCATCAGGACCAGGTCCCTTATTGACATCCAAAGTAAACAGTCTTTCATAAATTGCTGAAATTGGTATATTAAACTGCGAGAGATTGATGTCCCCAGAAGGTAGTGAATCCTGCAGCAAACAAGTTAACGATGTCTTCTCCTGTAGAACAGCTTATGTCACCAAAGCACATTACAGCCGGTACAAAGCCCCTTCCCTTTCTGCCATTAACAAACTTCCAAAAATTTTTAACATTAGATCTAAGTGAAGATTTAGTTAGGGATACATATTCTTGATAACATTGATTCTTTAGAGATTTACATTCTGCTCTTAAAGTAGAAAATCTAGTATATTCTAAAAAGGAACCAGAAATAAGATAGTTTCTATGGGTCTTCTTTTTTTCAATTATTTTCTCTTTAAGTTCCCGAGAAAACCATACAGGAAGATTTTTAGCCGAATACTTTTTTAAAGGAACAAAAATATCTACGGTTAAATAAGCAATATCATAAAATATGTTTATCATTTCATCAAGAGATTGGTTATTAAAAAGCTTGTCCCCCTCAAACTGAGATAAAAAGTTTGTCACCAATTTTGTGTCCATTGACCGAAAGTCTCTATAAAATCCACTTTCCTTCAATCCTGAATTGTTAAAATGTGTTGATTGGCATGATACTGCAAAGGAAAGGGGTGGATGATAATTATCAATTGGGAGTAAAGCATCTTCTCTCCGAACAACTGTGGTGTCCTTGTTTTGTAACAACACCAGATCAAGGAAGCTGTCGGTTACATTTTGTATTGTGTTTAACTGAAAAAGGTTGTGATATGAGCACAGTTGAGATAACACTTGAGTAGACTCGATGTCGTTTTGTGTGCTACCTGCTAGAGAGGTTGCAACTTAGGCTAAGTCATCATTGATCCAGAGACTGTTTGGCATATTAAAGTATCCTAGAACACACAATTTGCAGTCAGGGTGCTCTTCAGAGATTCTCTCCAAGTTGGCTCCAAATTCGGCATACTTCTCAAAGGAACTTCTAAGTGGAAAATAAACTGTTGCAAAGATAAGTTTATTTTTATTAAATTCAATTTCGATAAATAAGTGTTCAATGCAGGAGGTTGCGTTTAAGACTCTACTTGAAATTGTTTTACGGACTGCTACTAGAACTCCACCCCCTCTTTTGAAATTACTGGTTTCTATTGATATATCTTTCCGGTATATATTATAGTCAAATAGCTGGAGCTCAGCGTTATTTATTAGTTAGCCAAGTCTCATTAAAAAATATTATGCCATATTGACAGTATGACACATTTTCATAAAGAAGCTGAAGCTTGGTGCGTAACCCCCTGACATTTTGAAAATATACTGATAAGGAGCAAGTGGTGGTTCGAAATTGGGAAGATCTTTTCAGTTTTTTTAAATCAGCTTTGGAATACCATTTGTATATTTAAGAATAAGGTCTGACTCACCATTCCGTTGTCTTTCCTTTAACTCACTTTTGAGAGTGTTCAGCTCGGTCCGCTGTTCAGTGAGATCAGCTTCCAGAAAAATTTTTTTGGTTCGATCAATTTTCCTTTTACTCCTAAGGATACTATGAACCATCACAGCAGACTCTAGTACTACCCTTAAAGACTGATGACCATTTTTATTCTTTCTTCCAATTCTCGTAGCATTGATAACATTTACAGGGGAGCCTAGTAATTCCGATAAAAATCCTCCTGCTCCAGTCAAATCACCCTCATCATTGTCCTTGGGACAATTAAATTAAACAGCATTTAGTTAGAAGACCTTTTCTGTCGTTCGGACACCTCATGAAGAACTTTGCCATGCACAACAGCTGGGCTATAGTCAATTTGCCCACTTTCAACAGGTTTTACGAAGTTTGTAGAGGTGGTTTTCTTTATGTCACTAAGGTCCTTTTTAATGTCCTCGAACATGGTTAGAAAACTTGTTTTAAAGCTTTTTACTTCATCGCTGATCACATGGATATGTTCTTCAAACTCGTTGATCTTCTGGGTACTGGCTATCTTCACATCACTTAAAGTTTCTTCCAACGCAGTTACACGTCTAGTTAGGCCGAGCGCAGCCTTAATACCAGGAGTACAGTCTATACACAAGTAAGGAAGAATTCGAGTAGACAACAGTAACCATCTGATCTCGGTAGAACTAATGCCAGAGCAGGCCCTACACAAGACCCTTCTACAAAAGCCGCATGGGTAGCCAAATGTCTCTCCTGTGGCCTTTGGTTCCTTAAAAATACAGTTTACAGAACATTTTCTGGATGTGCCAGACATTTTGAGGTTAGGTCTAAATCGGTTTAAATTTTCTGTAGTTTCAGATTGCCTACTGGAAATTTTTATTGATGTCCGAAAATTAGAAGGTATTAAGAGGTGACACCATCAATAACCAGCAATTTCCAATGGAAGATTGAAGAAAAATCGGAAAATTTTGCACTCGCAAAAAGTAAACAAACAAACATGTAAAAGTTTGGTTAGGTATTTTGAACTTGATCTACGAAAGTCGTTTAAAAAAGCGATAGTACAACATTTCGTAATGCAAACTCAGAATCAAGAATAAATTATAGGGAAAACTTTACTGGGTTTCGAAAAAAGTTTTAATTAAAAATTTCGTAATGTAAATTAGGAAATAATTGCGCAAGCACATACTCCGAATTCCGAGTTTATTTAACAGATTTTTTAGTTTACTTTCCAGAAATTTGAATTTATGTTGGGAAATTTTTGAATTAAGATCTTGTTTACGAAATTCCGGGAACCAACCCAGAACTCGAAAGTAATCTTTTACTTATGTGTGTGTCTACTCTTATGAATATGCTAATTCCTATTATTTTACGGAAATTCTGGAGCAACCTTCAAAATCCGTACATCAAAATCAGAGTGCCGTAATTTGAATTCGAAATTCCGTAAATTAAATTGGAAATTCGAAAATTATTTGATGTAACTCCGAGTTTTCGTTGAGGGACTATTTGCAGTGCTTTGACAGGTTAATTTTTTTTCTATCGAGCATAATATTTTTAGACTAATTAAAACCTAAAAATTAAATTATGATGTTATATTTTTCTTATTTCTATTATGCAGTTATATAGTCAATATGCCCTAGTTCCAAAACCTTTATTTAATGTAACTAAATTATTTTATACAGCTATTCAAATTTATTTTCAGTTTCACATTGTGCTTATCTCCATGATTGGGCAGCAACTATCACATGAGTCAAGTAAAACTATTCAAATTAGTTACATTTACTCCTACGATGCGACGAATATTTTGATCCTTGGTGAACGGACAGAAATCCAAAAGTGGTACCGAATGCTTGCCGAACAAGCTTACCAACGACTTACAAGACTCACAGCTGCGGGATTCTTCCCAGTGAACCACTCACTAATTTTTTTAATTTTTACTTATGTTTGCAGTTTTTTGGTAATATGTAATCAGATGGCACCATAGACAATAATGCATTTTTCGTTTTTACTGATGTTTGTAATTTTTTACTAGTATGTAATCAGGTGGCATCACACACAATATAAAGCCAATAAAAATTATGCCATTTTAGAAAGCGTTGCACATACTTAAAATTGCATTGAGGCGTAGCATACTTTTTATTCCACCTCTGATAATATCTGTAGTAACAAGAATAACTATTTTGGGTGAAACAAATGTACAGGGTTATTGATTATAAATGCCACCCTCCTCTAACTTTTTTTATTAGGCGTTTTACAAAAAGTGTCCCAAATAGAAGTATTATGGTTAAAAACAAAGTTTTGAAGGAATCTTCTTCCACACATATAGGGTGTGGTGCAACTTTCTTATTTCAAATTGATACATTTTCTATGTAGCATATCCTATACCTAAATTTAATGTATAAAAAGATATCGACATGAAACATTTTAAGATTTGTTATTGTGATAACTTGTAGTTTGGGTTAGTGCCATTTAGGGCAAAACTTTTTGGATATCCTAAGCGCCTATATCAACAAACCTAAACATTTTTATCATTTTTAAATGAACAGATAGATGTTTGAGGGTTTTTAACAAACTAAAAAAACAAACTCTCCATGACCATTATATAAAACATAATTATTTTACTAAACATGCCGTATGAGAATATTGAAAGCTTTATAAAGAGATAAGGAGTATTCACTACAGGAAAAGATGTTTAGGGATATACCAACAAGTCGAACAGGAACTATCTTTTCAACAAAAAAAGAAGGTAGCACAAAGAGATGAAAATTACAATCTATCAAAAAATCAGTATGAACTAAATATAATACACTAAACATCTTATTTAAAAACAAAAATTTTATTATTGAATTAAATACTCCACATGTTCATTATATTCTTCAATGCATTTCCTATATATTATTGTCTGCCTCTCTATAGCAGCTAAATCATCGAGTGTGAATAAATCAACTTCCCGAGATATAATGTTTTTAATCTCATCTACAATCAGTTGTTGTTCCCCTTTCAATTTCCCCTTTAAATAACCTCAAAAGAATGTATCCATGATGGTTAGGTCCGGGCTGTTTGCTGGCCACCTTATTTAATCAAACCTACCGATCCACAGAGAAAAAGTCTGATTTAAAAAAAATCAGTGACCCCCGCAATATTGTAGGCCTAGCAGCCATCTTGTTGCCAAATTATATTTTGATCCCTATTTACCAAATTTTGAACTATTGGTCTTATCAGCGCCAAATATGAATTTCCGTTCAAATTTCCCTCATAAAATATTGGCCCCAAAATTTCATTATTGACGATGCCACACCACGCATGCACTGAGCGTCGACCCTAATGATGAATCAATAACCCTGTACATAAAGCTGAATATTCTGGCATTTTGCAGTACTTTAGGTTATGTTTAACATACTAAAAGTCGTAGATATGTTCTATATGGTTCTGGAGAATTCATGTTTGTCAGACAAATTGTTGCCTACCTCAGTTGTTAACTTTTTAAATAAGGCCGCTTGGGCTCTGGCACGAACTTTTTACTGCTTTAATTGCGTTTACTAACCATTTTCATTTCTAGATTTCTCGTTCTTGACAACGGCGGCAAATTTGTTCCTCAAAACGTCCAGCATTTGCTAGTTCCTTTAGGTTTTTCAGCTTCGTTAAGGTCACAAAATTATTATTTGTGTAATTTTCATCCTGGGATCAGAACCGAAGCAGCCTTATTCAAAAAGTCTACAACTAAGGTAGAGAAATAGGCAACAATTTTTCCCCTATATCGTTACCGAAAAGTAATTGTAGAGGGATAGTGTTTAAGGCAAGATCTTTCACTGTTTTGATTAATATAGGCATTATAAGCTTTCTGCTCATCGCTGAAATGTTAAATGACAGGAGTTATGTGATGCAACCAGGCCGATAACCCTATGATCCAACATTTCTGCTGATCAATTATTATTATTTTTATTAATTTTATACACAATATTTATAAGTTAGTAGAATCGGCATTTTATATCATTAGGACACATAATTACATTTTACATTTCACTTATCATTTAATTCTCGAAAAATAAAGATCGCAGTTAAAAACTTTTATGTAGAATTATTTGGAATAAAATTACTTTCTTATAAAAGTTGATCTGCAATAGTAATTACGTCTCTCAGGTCAGAAAAAATCCTACCTTAATCGCCCAAATAAGTTAATGTTCTTTGATTTCTTGGAGGATGTTACCCTTGTCTTGAGGATTCACTAATGGAGGGGTCATCTACGTGCAATTACTTGGTAAGGGATAACACTCCAAAATTTTAAGTTTTTGATCTTTTTCTAGGCCATGCGACATTATGTGTCCCCACCATGCGCATAGGGCTTTATGTAATTCGAAATTGTTCTTATTTTCAGTGTTAGGTTCCTCTCCCAAAGAAGTTGAAAATGCATCATGCTGCATATTAATTTCTAAAGCAGGCGAAGCATTCTTGGACGTATTCGGTTCTGGCCTAAGCCCCTTTTGTCTGGCCGTTACTTCGGTATCGGCAGTATCGGTTGTTGACGCCGTTTCGCGAGGGGAATGGTCGTCAAAATCTGAAGCGTATGTCAGCCCGCTCGAGTACCGATCAATGATCAATGCTGGTTTTGCGATATAAAGGTACGCGTCCACTAACCGTCATCGGACGGACAGGACTCATCGGACGAATCGGATTTTTTTGTGGCCTGCGTCTACTACCACGGATTATTGGAATCGGTATCACAATTTCCCCCCGCAGTTAGCTAAGTGCTGTTGAAGAAGCAAAATCATTATGTCGTTACTGAATGCAGAAAATGTTATAATTATTTGCGTGTAGTCAGAAGAAGAAAACGAAACTGCCAATATTGTACCTGCGAATAATGTTCGAATATTCTGGATGCCCCACATTGTAAACTTCTTCATACTCCTGCACAATCGTGCAGGAGTTCGATGACGATAGGAACGCAGTCATATTGAAACAATGTAGTTAATTAAACAATCCGATTCGTCCGTCCGATGATGATTAGTGGACGCGTACCTTTAACGAGACTTCCTGTCGCTCCGACGGCGATAGTCTCTAGCCAAGCTCCGATCACGTGATATGCTGGGCCTATGCGGCGATAAGATCGTTGTCGAGGAACCGTGAACGAAAGAAGGTTTGCTGTCTCACCGGCGGCGAGTGGTGGCGGTGTTTACGGACTTTTCTCTTTAGCTTTTATATCCTTTTTAATATATCTAGAAATAAAATAAAAACATCAATCTATATGTGTTTCACTATAAATGGAACCCCCCTTTAACTTTCTCAATTGACGTTTTAGAAAAAAACGTCAAATACAAAAATTAAGGGGTATGATGTGAAGTTTTTTGTGGCATAGCACAGTTGTATACAAGGTGTTCCACAAAGGCGGGATTAAACAAAGTTTTATTTTTTTAAATGGAACACCCTATAAATTATTGCATATTTGGATTTTGCGTAGAATTCTAGACATATTTCATAAATAATACTGTTTTTGAAATATTGACAGTTGAAAATCGACCATTTACCAAGTTTGACAGCCTGTAAAATCTAAACGGCTAAAGATAGAGCAAAATGGTTTGCACTTTCCTATCTTGGTTTTTCATAAGCTATCATTTGACACTAATTTTTTTATTTAACCAAGAAATTCCGGTTAAATTTAACCTCTGGTTAAATCTAAAATTAGTGTCGACCGATAGCTTATGAAAAACCAAGATAGGAAAGTGCAAACCATTTTGCTCTATCTTTAGCCGTTTAGATTTTACAGGCTGTCAAACTTGGTAAATGGTCGATTTTCAACTGTCAATATTTCAAAAACAGTAACAGATAAGTATAGGACATTATTTATGAAATATGTCTAGAATTCTCCGTAAAATCCAAATATGCAATAATATATAGGGTGTTCCATTTAAAAAAATAAAACTTTATTTAATCCCGCCTTTGTGGAACACCCTGTATGCAACTGTGCTATGCCACAAAAAACTTCACATCATACCCTTTAATTTTTGTATTTGACGGTTTTTTCTAAAACGTCAATTGAGAAAGTTAAAGGGGGGTTCCATTTATAGTGAAACACCCGGTACAGTAAGTAACGAAATCGTTTTGTATAAAATGTACTTTAAATGTTTTCCTCTTCGTCATCTTCGTATAAATCAGAAACATTGTTCTGACAATTTTTGTAGGAAAAATCGCAGCAGCATTTTAAGTCCTCTTTTAAGCATACACATTTATTATCTTGACATAATTTTTCTATGCAGAAGATGTTCATCAGGCCTTATATGCGTTGGTATGGGATCAGCGGTCATCAAAACAGGCTCTAGAATTCATTATTCTTAGTCCAACCAATGTTAACAGGGTCAAATAGAGGCATGATAGGTATATGACTGAACATTCATATACGCAGTTGCTATATGCACCTAAAATTTTGGTTATCGCATAAATACAGATTTTTTGTAATATAAATACACCTACTGCTGGTAAAATGCGTCATCTGTCGGGGAAAGTTCTGAAGCCGACTTATTGGAAGTTGTGGTCAATCGATACTTCAATTCATTGAGGGTTTTAATGGCCTCGTTCTTATTTTTAAATAGGGCCAGTGCAAACTTGGTGGCAATATTAACAGCTTCGATTGTAGACATGGAGTTCAATTTTGATAATTCCTTAAAGGTTCTTCACCATCCTTGTTGACGGAAAACATAACTTTGGGTTAGTGATGATCAGAGTTTCTTCTATTTGTACTTGATCAGCTGAATGTTGATTATAACCGCTCATAAATTTCAATAGGGATCGATTATTTTCTGACAATAATTTCAAAAAATTCCGAAACTTAACCACTTTTCTATTTCTGGAAACTTCATACCCATACGCATCTGTGAAGTCACCTCTCCTGCGCTTTTCCCAAAATTTGATCGATTCATCATATCTATCAAAAACCACAGTTATCCTCAGTGCTTCATAATTTCGGCTAATATATATAAGAAATAATATAAGAATTTGCTTCAGAAAAATTAATGCAAGACCCTTAAAAATGGAGAACGCTTTCTCATTAAGTCCTTGATTAAGTACCATACCGTCTATTTTAAGTGAGGAGAAGCAACTGTTCCATATGGTTCAAATTTTTATACTAAATCAGACTTAGCTGTGTTTCATATACTTCCATCTTCGTGAAATAAGCACATCGGAATCGAGAGCTCAAATTAAGACACTGAAATCTAGCTGCTGCTACTATCCCTCTGAACATAATTTCCGTTCCGACATATTATTTAGGAAACATGCGGTATTTTGTGTAGGTGTCGGCAAACGTAGTAACCTTTCCTTTTTTACGGACTCCCAGTAGTATTTAGTTTTAGCAGTCTCGAAGGAATTTGAAAGATTTTGTTGAATTTCATCTGAAGCTTTGTGCATATATTTATAAGAAAAGATGAATTAAACGGATTGCACCATTCTGTTTCAATATACGTAACAATTTTGGGAACATCACACATTCGATTTCTTAGAGAAACACCTCCATTGCGTGTCCTGCTTGCTTTGTCAAAGAATACATCTAAAATATAAGAACAATAAAATTAGTATACTTCTACTCGTAAAGAATTAACTTCAAAGCGTTGCGCATATGATGCTGCTATGTGATGAGTTACCATCCACTTTAAAAGGGCAGTAGGTTATTGCCTAAGTCCGAATACACTCGAGGAAATTTTGCAATCTCTGTTAATCGACTGAGGCTACACAATTAAATTTTTTTCCTGTCGTCTTTTTTACTACAAAAGTTCCCCGTTTCAGGTATTCATGCATCTGCGGATTTTTCGACTTAGGGATTGGCCACACTGAAGAGCGGATGCTCGTTCAGCGAAGGAGCGTTAATACGTTAGGCGATTTTATGGGCATACCGAGAGCGACAAAACACATCACAATCGCGATATTGTTCAGTTTCTCTTGTTTGCTTGTTGTGTCGGTCGTGCAAATACGTCAATATCCAAGGTTAAAAAAAATTTTATACTAAATGGTGGTTCCAATATGCAATGGAATTTATTTTTCAAAAAATCTCGAAAATATGAAACGCAGTTGAAGAATACAAACATTTTGCAGAATCTCATCACCTGTATTTTGAATTGAGAGATTATCCCAACAGATTCTTCGAATATCTACGTGAGATAAAAAACAGAATTACGAAAACAAAAACAAATTATCGCACGCGTATATCAGCGGAGAAAAGTCTAGTGGGGTTTTAAGCTAAGATAATTATATTTACTGTTTGAGTTTGTATTTATGTTTGTACAGGGGTGTTAATTAAGTATGTGACCACATAGTTAATTAATGCCCTGTATAGAATTTATTAGCTGTGTGACGACCACAAAGGAAGTTCCTACGGAAACTGCAGAGCTAACAACTTCATGCGAATTTATAAATATACCTAATTATTGTATTATTATTCATTCTTTTCGTATTCTCGAGCTTGTAACGTGTAAAATAAATATTTTTAAAAACACAGTTTCTGCTTTGCGAAACTTAACTGGCGCAGTCGTCTGGATAGTTGCATTTTTTCCTATCGAAGTTTCACGGCATCGGGGCCGATTCGGTTTGCGAAAGACGTACTTTTTAATCTTTTGGCAACTAAGAAAAAAACTTTTCGCATCGCAGCCGCACCGCCCAGGCGAGGAAAAGAGAAGAATCATCCCGTGCAGGCCTTGGTAAGTCAAGTATTTTCCAGTTTTTCACATTTTTCCCCGTATAAGAAACCTCTCTATATTTAGATTTTCTTTTCTGATTAAGAAGTAAATTGTAATTTAATTTAAGGCAACCATTATTAGGTTTAGAAAGAGAGACATTTATTTTACTTGAATGAATATTATTGATATTTGACATTATTACAATTTAGATACGTATTTATGAGCATTAACCGAGCCGCGGGCGACGTTGATAATCCTATTAAAGATTTTTTTGAGAAATTAACTCTTAAAAACTCCTAAAAACATTCCTGACACGGAACCGCAGGTTCAAACAGGATCAAATTTAAATATGCTGAAAATATATGTTGATATAGTACCAAACTATGACGGCGATGAAAATACGCTAGCGAGCTTTTTATCATTATGCGATTTTTTATTTGGAAGTTTTAATAAGGGTGATGCTATTTTAAAAGAATATTTAGTTAGGGTAGTTCAAACTAAACATATCGGTAAAGCACAATTATTAATATGTTGTCGTCCTGAGTTAAATTCGTGGGATTTAATAAAAAATGCGTTGTCAAGTACTTTTGGCGATAATCGAAATATTGAATGCTTAGAGCAGGATCTTTTCATGGCTAGACCTAACAAAAATGAACATCCTTTAGAATTTGATATGACATTACAGGTTTGAAGTCAACTTGAACAAAAAAATATGCTCTCTATCCACAATTTCTAGAGAGGCTAAGATTATATATTTAAATCAATATGAAAATCTTTCCTTAAGAACATTTTTTGTACGCCCATGCTATTTCGGATTGTTTACCGTGCTTGG